>APFE030553583.1:154426-186626 GCA_000404065.3 Pinus taeda | reverse complement strand
CATGTTATTTTTACATATTTTTTCAAATTTATATTTTTCAAATTACTTTTTTGTAAATTAAAAATAAAATCCATAAAAATGGTCTAACCCTGATGAGAAAATGGAATTTTTGAATTTAATTACAAATCATTTGTGTTTATGGTACATAGTAATTAATATATAATGTTATTTTTCAAATTATTTATATTTATTGCACATAGTAATTAGTGATATAGTACATAGTAATTAATAATAGAGTACACAAAAGTCAATTATTGTCATCATTACACAATAAGAGGGGAGACATTTCAACCAATCATATTTGAGATAAATAGAAATAAATTTTATTTAAAAATAATAAATTTAATTTCATAATGTTAAAATTTAGATAGATTTTAATGTTTTTTAGTCAAAGCAAAACTAATAGCAAGCCAATGAAAAACTGAATACGTATATCCTGCCAGCGGTAGGTATAATTCGTAAGTAAGGAAGGTGATGAAAGATTTTTGAAATAAAAGGATATGAATATTGATAAAATTAAAGCCAAAACCCTGCCAACGATAGGTATAATAAGTAAGGAAGGAAGGCGATGAAAGGTTTTTGAAACAAAAGGATATGAATATTGTTAAAATTAAGGCCAATATTTGATGTGAGGAAATATGGTTTGAAGTTCAAATAAAACTAAATCATTTCACCAAGAGACACTCTCTAAGAGTATGGTACACATGTTGTAATTTATTTTAATGTCTTGTAAACATTTTGACTAGGTCAAAATAAAATAAAAATAAAAATAAAATATAAAAAATAATAATTAACTAACCTAAATATATGTTAACTTTGGATCTACCAAGAATTAAAAGTGATCAATCTCTTAAGATAATAAACTCCTTTAAAAAAAAATAATAAAATAATCTAAAATAAAATAAAAAATTAAAACCAAAATTTTGATGTAAGAAAATAGAGTTTAAAATTCCAATAAAAATTAAATTATCATTACACAAATTAAAATTATGGTGAAAACTTAATGACAAATTTGAGTTGTCATTAGTGAAGAATTAAAGTTACCATTGAAAATCAACCGAAGAATTAAAAATATCGTGAAAAACATAAAGGCAAATTTGAGTGGTCATTAGAGTTTATAAGTTCTTCCGCAGGTTCTTTCGCAGAGTTTTGTTGAGCTCCGGCTTAAATATATTTCTGGATCTAGGTGGTATGCAGTCGAGCTCTGGCTCAAATCTGAGGATTATGATAGTGGGATCGTAGGAGAGAACCGGCGGCACTGCTTTGGATCAAACGTCCGTGATTATGAAAGCAACGTGCTCAAAGGCATGCTTTTTCCTCTCTTATCAAAGCTAGGATTAAAAGGCTTACTGAGACTCTACGGTTGGGTTCTAGATTTAATCTTTTGTGGCTAGATCTAGATCTAGACCTAATCTTCTACCTTATTTCTCTACGGCTGGGTTCTAGATCTAATCTTCTGTTTCATAGACGAAACACCTATTCAATCTTCTGCGGCTAGATCTAGATCTAATCTTCTGCCTTATTTCTCTGCCGCTGGGTTCTACGGGAAAGTAAAATATGGCTCCCAACTTTGCGAAAATAGTTGTTGGCTCAATTCTGTTCGCTTCTAGAGGGAAAGCTCCTGCCCATATTAACATAACTATAATTAGATAGAGGGTAAATCAAAATAGAAACAAATTTACCACAAAGCTTACCTTCCATATCAATAATGGATCCCTGGTGATCTGCCCGCTTGTTGTCCATAATTTCATAAATCCGAGGAATGCCATGACCAACATCCCCAACTGTCTTCACCTCCTGAGCACTATATATCTTAGGCCTACCACTCTACTACAATGGGCAATCCTTCTTGTGATGATATTTTCCACATATCCAACATTCCAACAGTCCCCTACCATCACCTATAGTCTTCTTCTCTCCAGGTTGTTACCCATGTCCCTTCTCAATTGCATTGAACTTCTTGTAAGGAGCAACATTTTATTTCTCACCTGCATCCTGAGGTATTCCCCGTTTTGGTGGATACTTCCCTTTAATTTTCTCATTTCCTTTCAAGTCATGCTTAGGCTCAACTTTTCACTTTGACTTCTCATAACAATGCTTTAGCTTCCTGTTGTCTTCCTCCAATGATCTAGGCTCATCAAACTCAATCTGGTCTCTATATGCTGTTGGAAGCCCACTGATGAATCTTTGGATCTTAGCCTTGTCATCCTTGAGAAAAGGTACATACCTCAACAAATCCAGGAGCCTTCTAGTATACTCATCATCTGTCGTAGAACCCATATGAAACTATAAAACTCCTTACCTTTGTCATCATGGTACCTCTTCGATAGGTACTTATTCTTGAAGAGTCTCTTGAACTCATCCCAAATCAACTCTTCTTCTCGAATACCCTTGACATTCTTCACATCTTCCCACCAAATATCTACTTTCCCTTTGATACTAAAGGTGGCTATATTGGCTTTCATGTTTTATGAATAGCTATGCAATCTAAAGAATTTCTTCATCCCAAGAAACCATGCCTCTGTATCTTCTGACTTCTTCATCTCTCCATCGAATGTAGGTGACTTGAATTTCTTGACCTCCTCAAGCAAGTACTCACCCCTCCTATAAGGATGATCACAGAGATGATTTTGATGATGTCTCCTAGATGAGGAACTAGAATGATGCCCATACACACTAGTCCTCTTGTCAGGTGTATCTAGTGATCTGTCACCTCTGACTGTATCCCCTTTATCCAACCTGTATCTGAACCGAGACCTTCTACGATAGACTCCATTAGTTTTCTCTTCCTACTCTTGATTGATCCTTAACTGTCCCTATCTCTAAATCTCTAACAAGCTCTAAAGAATTGTTGCATTTACCTCTACATGCTTCTCTTGAGCCCCAACCAATCTATCATTGTACGCTTTGCAACTTATGATCTCTGCCCTCAACCTCCTCAATGTATTTGCTATACCAGGAGAATAATCTCCTCCTTGTTTCACAACTAATATGTAGGGAAAGTCACAGGAACTGTAGTCTACCATTTTTCTCATCATCTTTGATTCTCTTCTTCCTGCAAGCAGGTCATGTTAGATAAACCAAATAGATACCAAAATCAAATCTGTACCTCATTAATGTTCAAGGGAGGCTTATCTCATCTACAAGATCAATCCACATTAGTGTCATACATGTATAATCATAATGATATAAATATAAAAACATCATGAATGACCTTACCAACTGTATACCTTGACCCAATGCATGACAACCATAACCATGACAACCTTAGATTTCACCCAAAGAGAGCACAACCTGGTTCTGATACCACGCTGTAACCACCTCCTCCCACATTTACCCACTTTCATTGGATTTCCTGGGGTAAACATGAGGTGAGGGTCACTATGATAAGACTCAACCTCCTACATGACCATAAGGAAGTGGAGTCGACAAACTTAAGACTTTATTGACTTCTCTCAGGTGCAATAAGACCTCCAGGAGCAACCAAACCCCTTTAAGTGTCCAACCCTTGAGATAACTCTCTTTTCCACTGACCTAGATCCTTATCAGTGCCCTTTCCAAGGCATACAAGTGAATGTAAGCCTTCAGTCACTCCCATAGGTATGCCTTCCAAAGACTATAGAATTTTCTAGTCAGTTCTATGCCAATGACCCTGAATTCTTAGCCACTCTTTCAAGGCCAGGACTCACGCCTCTGCCTAGAACAGAGTGAAAATTCTAGAAATGATAAATGACACATAAACAAAGCTTACAAACCAAAACTTAAACTAGGAATTAACCTAACCCCTCCCAACCGGGACTGACATTCCGTCAAACAAATGGTAAACATGCAACCTATAGGTCATGAACACAAATCTGAACATAAGAATCTTATAACTTGTCTAAGGTTTAACAAGAAGGATCAATTCCTTCTCACAATAGCTATCATAAAACCAATTAGGTCATGCATTCATTAACCAGACATTCATTAATGGAAAAGTAACAAGAGGCATACTCAGATCTGTCAATTAACCATGCTTATAACCAACATATAACCAGATAAATGACAATGCTATAACAACCATTAAAGCCACATAATAACAAGTACATTTACTCATCAAAAGAAACAGGATCTTAGCTCTTATTAACTGTATGCAAAAGCCAACCAAGTCAGAGAATTCCACGTACCACTAGAGCATATATTGGGCTGAACTGAATACTAGTACGAAATGAGAGATTAGTGACTACATAACTGAAAAAGTTAGTCACCACAATTATTTCAAGTGAATTACCACCAAATTTGAGCAATTTTAAGTGACCCATCTAAAAACAGCTAACTTAAATGATTAATTTAGTCTAGTAATAAAATATATGACTAAATAATAAATCAACCAACTAAAATCAACTAACTTAAATGACTAATTTAGTCTAGGACTAAAATATATGACTAGATAATATGTGACAAACTAAAAATGATTAACATAAACAACTCCTATAGTCCAAAAATAAAAATATGACCAACTAACAAGTCCAACATATATGTAGTGAGAGAGGTTATGGAAGGCATCATTATGTTGTTGAAATTTCCATAGAACTTGAATGTTGTTGATCATTCTAGTTAAAAGAACAACTCTAAAAATATACTATAACCTGCTATTGAATAGCACATTAAGCTTGTGTTAAAGTTTTCCATTGAATAATACAATGAGATTGTTTTAAAGTGTGGGATTTTTTCCTTGAAAGAGATTTCCCCATAAAATCAATTTGTAATCGTTGTATGTTTCTATGTTATTTATTTTCTTCATTTTTTTTATTTAGAGTTTATGCACATTATTTTCTCATTGATTATGGTAGAAATTATATTACACTCCTTTTCTTCCTTTTAACCTTGTCAAAGGATAGGGAAGTAATATCAAAAGAGATGGGAATGTGGATGTAGCTAGCATCCCACTCTGGATAGAAATGATAAGCAATATATGACTATGGTGCTAACCATGTAAGAGAACCAAAGCCTCACAAGCCTACCAATTATGCCACTGAGTAGCTTGTGTGACCTTGATGATTAGGTGGGTCCTTGCTGTTAAATTTCCACGATCTTGGGTCTAGGTTAGAGTCTTAAAATCACTGACGCTACCAAACCAAGAATCTCAACCATAAACTATTTTTCACAACAA
The DNA here is from genome assembly GCA_000404065.3 of Pinus taeda. Classification (NCBI taxonomy): domain Eukaryota; kingdom Viridiplantae; phylum Streptophyta; class Pinopsida; order Pinales; family Pinaceae; genus Pinus; species Pinus taeda. The sequence continues at coordinate 181,474 of APFE030553583.1, read as the reverse complement.
AAATATAAAGTAGTAAATCACATATGCACAAATATACACACTTTTTAACAAAATTGTATAATATTGTACAATCCCCAATCTTTTTTTACATTAAACCAAATCTGAATAATACAAAAATATATGGTATACAAGATATAATGACAAAATTCACTGCAACTTCTATGGCATATGTTGTCCTATCGGTCCCTCACTTCCATACTACTCACTAGTAGTGCCTCAGTCTGTTAAGGCCACTACAAATCGAGACTCCACAAGGGTTGCCACCTAACACTGTTGCATGCCACTTCTGCTACATGTACACGCACTGATCCAATCTACCCTCTGGGTAGGCCTAATTCCCGAGCTCCAAACTGCCAAGCTAGCAGCCACTTGTGTGCAACAAGGCACTACACTTCAGTGCCAAACTTCACCCAATATTTAGCTCCTCTTCGTCACTTTAAGATAGCTCATCTAGGGATACTTTGGGTTATCAACATGTTTCCCTCCAATAGTCCAATGATGCCCAATCATTCACGGTGGAATCTGATCCTAATTTGGGTTTTTTATCGCTCAGGACAATCCAAATACGTGGCTCCCACAAGCTGATCCAATTCTAATCCAAATCCGGTCAACTCATTTGACCCAACACACCTTCAAATCACTGTTGTTTAGACTTATACAATGCTGCAATTCAGGGACTAGTTAGGGCACTAACCACAGTCCCTAACCACCCTTTAAAACAAGAACAAAATTACTCCTTATGTTGCTATTGTCCTCCAAGGATATGCTTCCCCTTAATGCTACTTTGTTAGGGTAGTTTTCAACCCAAATACAAGGTTCTGTCTCCCTAAAGGAATTGTGGCCCTTACAACACCCAAAATAGGGTTGCAACAACCTCTTGGGAGGACTGTCTAGCCTCCAAACAACCTCTCTGGCCTAAACTTGGCTGCGGCCTATAAGAACAAGGCTATGACCCTTCCACCAATAATTCTTCTCTTAAATTAAACCCCCGAAACAACTAGTATACCCTCGTTGTTCCTTCCTTCTATTACTGCAACTAGGGCATAGAAAAGTCCTCCTCCAACATGTTCTCCTCCTCCTCAATGAATAACTCTCATTGAGTTTGTGTTGCACAAGATGGATGTCTAAATGCTCCTCCTTCACCCTCTATTTATACATAAATTAGGGTCTCCATGAGTCTAAGAAGAAACATGTCTTTTGGACAATTTTATTTCAAGCCTACATGATTTGAATAGCAAATAATTATATGTCAACTTCAAAAATTCATTTCTCCACTTATATAACTCAAAATTAGACTATTCTCAAAGTTTTAGATTTTCCTTTCTACCCTCTATTGTCTCATGCCATCACATGTAGAAATGTGCTCCCGAAAATGCCCAAAACACATTTTGGTGCAAAATCCCATACTTGGGTTCCAAGCCCACAAGTGACCCTTGTGGAGCTTTTATCTCCAAACCTCAAACCCTAGGGCTTGGATTACCTCCCAAGTTACAAAAATTAACACTCCCTCTTAGTGAGGGAGGTACTTCCAATATTAGGAAGTAACTCGTCATCATCATCACTACTCACAATACTTGCCCAACTCTTGGCAGTCACAATCAAAGAAACCCCTATACGGTGAACTACGCCCTTCTCGGAAGTATCGTTGTCACTGCTAGAAGCACGTTGCTTCTTCTTCTTATCCATTAAAGTCTTCCACTCTCTCCATGATTCCTTCTTGGCAATTGTAGGAGAAACCTTTCTCCCCACTGACCATGCACTCTTCTTGGACTGTAGAGTCTCCCTCTGAAAATGTAAGCTCCTTCTCGAGCTAGAGTGCCTTTAACTCCTTGGAACCTAGACCTTCTCAGGAAGGTGTACCTTCTTCTCGGAAACCTGTACCTCCTCCTTTGAAGCCTAAACCTACACCTTCACCTGCTCTTGCTTCTTTGGAACCTATACCTGCTCCACCTACCTCTTTTCATGATCCACAAGCTTGCCCGTCAACCTATAGAGACCATGCTCTCTAACTCCAAGCACAATCCCATTGGAGTTAGAGCCTTTGGGCCTGACTCTTTCCTTCCCATCCTAGAAAAATACCTTAAACCCTTTCCTCTTGATCATCAAGACAAAAATCACGCTATATCTGAGTCCTGGTACAAACAATACATCCTAACCTACATCACACATCCTATCTCCATTGTGAATGGAAAAACACCTAATCCTCAGATCTCCAACTAAGTCTTGTCTCCTAACACCATGTGAAAAGTCGAGTCCCATTCAGCTAGAGTCTCAAAAACCTCTTGTGACCCTCTCATATGCTTCGTCCCACCATTGTCCATATACCATCCATCCTCATTGACAATACCCTGTGAGAAATGAGAAATCATAGCAAAGTCCTCCTCTACCAATCTCCTAGTGAGATGATCTATCTTAGCTAAAATGGAAACATTGGCGACCTGCTTTCCTTTCCTCTTCTCATCATCTCCCTTCTTCTTCATCAGACATCCAAACAATGACCCAGCTCACCACAGTTGAAACAATTGAATTTACTCAAGTCCTTTTGCTTACCCTTTATTCGCACTGCAAGTGCCACATCATCATCAAAAGACTTCTTCTTTGGATGAAGATCCTCGTCTCACATCTCTTCCTGAATGAAGTCATCCCATAGCCTATCCCAATCTAGAAACAATTCCTTTGATGAAGGGCTTCTATTCCTCGGTGAACCCTTTCAAGGAAATCCTCACCATATCTCCATCTGAAATAATCCCACCTATTGATTTTTGGTAGCATCGGATGTGCTCTAGCCATGAAATTTGGAGGAGAGGCTAATGCACATGAGATCTCCAAGACACAGAAATAGTTTGGAGAAATTCCACCAGGATGAAGAGATATTAAAATAATTAATATTCTTAATGGGTCCCTAAGTCTAAACTTAGGAAAATAAAAATATTAAGGTGTATTAATATAAAATGGGTGAGAAAGTTCTAAGTGAAAAGAATAAAAAAAGTACTAATGCTAACCATTGATTAGGGACTTAATCTCGGTCGTTGAATCATAAACAGGAAAAGTATGAGAGGAGGCTTGATGGTCAGTTGGAGACACAACAAGTTGACTAAGAATTTCATTTTTTGGGGTAGGGTTTGCTGAGAAATCGAGTTAGTGATCTGTTGCAACAAGGGGAAGTTCGATAGAAGGCTGAGAATACATAATAGAGAGGTAGAGATAATGCCTGAGAGACAACGTAGAGGTAGCCATGGGTGACGCAGAGACAACCAGAGATGATGCATAACTGACACAGAGGCTTGGAGGGTCAGTGCTGAGGAAGTAGGAGGCAGAGAAGCTGACACAGTGCTGACGTAGGTAGACATAAAGGCAAGCAAAGCTAATGCTAGGTTGAAAGAGTTGCATTGTGGTGTTTTCATGGGGAAGATTGAGAGCTGAGAGGGAGAGGTAGAGACATAGAGGGTGATGTAGTCTCTGGAGGGTGATGCGATTCTGGAAGGAGGCTTGCAGTAGCCTTCCCTGTCTAGCTAAGGAACAATCAAAGTCATTGTGGGGCTCGTCATTTGGTTTCTAATTAGATGGAATATTTGTCTATGAGAAAAGTACTTCTGCCAGGGAAAATCTCTGAAGGGTGAGCCATTTCTAGCACCCTAGTTGTATTCAAAAAACTGCATAATAATAAAACCCTCATAGCCGTTGCAATGGTTTTCCCGCATTGGGTTTTTTCGGGGATGATTTTCCAAAAATAACAGTGTCCCTTGTGTTGTCTCAGTTATTTCAGTTGTCTGGTTTCATTTTTGTTTATTTCAGTATTTATATTGATAAAAAACTTGTTAATTAAAAGAACAAGTAGGAGATAATAAACCAGATAATGCAATAGGGATTTCTGATGTGTCAGACTTAGAAATTTCCACATGGTATCAAAGTGATTTTAGATCACAAGAGGACTGAAGGCACAAGTAGAAATCTGAAATTTGCAGCAGTAGTAGCTGTCCTGAAAGATAGTGTTGTTCTAGAGTAGAAGAAGCAAGAGAAGAGGTGATGCAGAGCCTGCGTTAGCAGTACAAGCCAAGGGAAGGGCCAGCGCAGAGGCAGAGTGAGGCAGAAGAGGCTCACAAAGAGCCATGTCATGCTGCTCAGCCAGGTAGGATTGACACAGTTGGCTAGAGGAGAAGATTCAACTTTTCCAAGATTACACAGAGCTTGAAAGGCTCAGTTTCTTTAGTTGTCAGGGCTTGGGGAGTTGTGGGTAGATTGTGATTTGAGGAGTTGGTGGGAAGCTATTTATATCGATACAGAATGGTGCCTAAGGAGATGAAACCAAGCTAGATGGAATCACTACCTCGATGGATTTCTAGCCAAGGAGTCTAGGTCCAAGTTTCAGTTGCAAGGAGGATTGGGGAGGAGTGATTCGTCAACTGGATAGAGGATTTCTAGGAGGGAAATCAAGGCTTAGAGGGAGAGTTCTAGGAGGGGAGTCGAGACTCAGAGGGAGTCCAAAAGAAGAGCTGAAATGACAATGAATGGACTGAGGGATCAAGATAGGTTGGATGGAGCTTCTAACTTTGTCATCTGGAAGGTCAAGATCCTGGCAGTCTTGAATCAACATCGCATCAAGGACTTTTCCTTGAAAGTAGTGGCTATCTCAGTTGACCCAACTGAGAATGAGAATAATGAGGAGGCAATGGCGAGGGCGAGGTGCATGATCCTAAACGGGGTCAAAGATCATGTCATACGACATATTGTTGAGAAGAACACAACAAAGGAGATGTGGGACACCCTGACCACCTTATACCAGCGCTCTTCCGTTCAGTGGAAGACTCTAATAGAGAATCAACTATGGTCATATCATATGCATAAGGGAGAGAATATAGATCCATTCCTTCTTAGGTTGCAGGAAATTCGTGACCAACTTACTTCCATGGGGCTTAGATCGGATCTAGAGTTTATGGTCGGGACTGCCCTGAATGTAGTCTCTGAGGAGTGGGAGAAATTTATCCAAAGTATTTTAGGCAGGGCTACTCTTCCCAGTTGGGAGGAGATGTGGGAAGCTCTTCGAGATTAGGAGGATGACCAAGGCAGGGAGTAGCGGTAAGGGAGTTCGAGTCAAGAAAGAGGAGGAGGAGGATGCGGCTCTAGCATCTGCAGGACAACAAGGGAAAAGGAAGAAGAAGGATATCTCCAAGGTCAAGTGCTTCAATTGTGGGAAGTTGAGCCATTATTCATCCCAGTGTCTTGGGAAGAAAGGAAAGGGAGAAGCTTCTGATTCAAAGCAACTCCAGCTAAGGCAGAGAAAGAGGTTGAGACTGATGACAATTGTGCCATGCATGCTCATGCACCTCTAGAGAAGAGGTGAGGAGACATCGATTTGTAGTTGAGAGGACTACATGTAAGGGCAGGATCCTTGAGGTGTGCAAACTCTTGGATCACATCTAGCTATGGGATCCCTTAATGACAGTAGCATGATGACAGGTGTCGGGTGGAGCAAAGTGTGGTAGAGCAACAAGGCAGGGCTAGAGTGCAGAGTTTTGTAGCAGTGTAGTAGAGTTTGCAGTAGCGAAGTGGCAGCAGAGGGAGCACAGGATAGCAGTAGAGGTGGGTTCAGAATCATGAGGCTTCCAGACTAACTGGGATGTCATTGTTTGGGGGAAGTCAGTTACCTACTTCTCAGTAACTATGTTGCAGTATAGCAGTTAGCAGTGGTAGTGCTATGGGCAACATGATGTAGTTAGCATGTGGTAGTGTCATGGGAAGCAGTACAAAAAGTAGTAGCATAGAGGATGTAAGGCAACATGCCAAGCATCAGCACAGGTACTGATGTGGAGGATCAGTGTGATGCTTCTATGGTGAAGCATTGCTAAAGCACATTCCTCGCTAAGAGGGAGTGTTGATATTTGGTAGCATTAGATGTGTTCTAGCCATGATATTTGGAGGAGAGGCTAAGGCACATGAGATCTCCAAGACCCATAAATCATTTGGAGAAATTCCACCCGGATGAAGAGATATTAAAATAATTAATATTTTTAATGGGTCCCTAAGTCTAAACTTAGGAAAATAAAAATATTATTGTGTATTAATATAAAATGGGTGAGAAAGCTCTAAATGACGAGGATCAAGGCAGTTCTAATCTTAGCTATTGACTAGGGGCTTAATCTTGGCCATTGAATCTTCCATAGGAAAAGTATAAGAGGAGGCTTGAGGGTTAATTGGAGACACACCAAGTAGATCAAGAATTCGATTTTCTGGGGCAAATTTTGCTGAGAAATCGAGTTAGTGATCTGTTGCAGTGAGGGGTACATTGGCAAAAATCTGAGAATACATAACAAAGAGGTAGAGATATTGCCAGAGAGACAACTAGAGCGAACGCAGAGACTTGGAGGGTCAGCGCTAAGGAAGCAGGAGGTCAAGAAGCTGACGTAAGCAGAGCTTACACTGGGCCAAAAGAGTTGTGTTGTGGTGTTTTCGTGTGGTAGAATGAGAGTTGAGAGGGAGACATAGAGTCGTAGAGGGTGACATAGTCCCTGGAGGGTGACACAATTCCAGAAGGAAGCTTGGAGCAAATTTCGTTGTCCAGCTAGGGAATAGTTGAAGTCATTGTGGGGCTCATCATCCAGTTGCTAATCAGATGAAATATTTATCTCCGAAGCAAGGTACTTATGCCAAGGAAAATCTTTGAAGGGTGAGCCATTTCTGGCACCCTAGTTGTATTCAGAAAACTGCATAATAATAAAACCCTCATATCTGTTTCATTGGTTTCCCACATTGGGTTTTTCTGGGGATGATTGTCTAAAAATAATGGTGTCCCTTGTGTTGTTCAATTATTTCAGTTGTTGATTTGTATATGTGTGAAGGCTACTTTTTTGTTTATTTTAGTATTTATATTGATAAATAAATTGTTAATTGAAAGAATAAGTAGGAGATAATAAACTAGACAATGTAGTAGGGATTTCTGATGTGTCAAACTTAGAAATTTCCACAACACTGATGGCAGTAAGCTCATATTTTACCTGAGACAATATCGTCAGATACAAGGTCATGCTTTCACCCTTTATCATCTTGGTGGACTTCAACTTACACTCCAATACCAATACCCAGTTCTCATTCTTATTCTGGAACAAATTATGAAGAGCCATCCACATCTCATGTGCATTGTTCTTCTTAGACAAATGAGGTATTAGGGCATCCTTCACACCATCTAGGATGATCAATCTCACCCTCACATCCAAATCTTCATATATTTATAGCTCCTTAGGGTCAGTTGGCTTCTTGAGCCCTTTCTCGATGAACTGCCAGATCTTGTTGACCTGCAAGATCAACTTGATCTTTTCCTTCCAAGGACTCTAGCTAGACAACCCCTCCAACCCATCCTCATACCGGAGACCTACCTACAACATCAACATTATAGTGAGCACTTCAATTACAATGCGACCAACTCCCTCTCACGTTGTACTTCGTTGTGCACAAATATGATTTTCTAACTTCCAAAGTAGCTCAGACACCCTCTGATACCATGTTGAATTTCCACGACCTTGGGTCTAGGTTAGAGAATTAAAACCATTGATGCTACCAAACCAAGAATCTCAACCATAAACTATTTTTCACAATGGAAATATAAAGAAGTAAATCACATATGCATAAATATACACACTTTTTAATAAAATTGTACAATATTATACAATCACCAATCTTCGTTATATTAAACCAAATCCAAATAATACAACAGTCTATGGTATACAAGATATAATGAAAAAAATTGTTGCATCTTCTTTATCATATCTTATCTTGCTACTCCTTCACTTCTGTACTGCTCACTATTAATTCCTTAGTTTGTCAAGGTCACTACACATCAAGATTCCAGGAGGGTTGCCACCCAACACTATTGCATGTCACTTTTGCTGCATGTACACGAGCTAATCCAATTTTCTCTTTGGGTAGGACTAATTCCTGAGCTCCAAACTGCCAAACTCGCAGTGACCTTTGTCCATTAAGGCACTACACTTCGGCACCAAACTTTATCCAATCTTAAGCTCCTCTTCATCACTTCAAGATAGCTCGTCTAGGGCTACTTTGGGTTATCAAAACGCTACCCTCCAATAGACCAATGATTCCTAATCCTTCACTACGGAATCTGCTCCTAATTTGGGTTTCTTATCGCTCAAGACAATCCCAATACATGGATCCACAGGTTGCTCCAATTCTAATCCAAATCCAATCAACTCCTTTGACCCAACACACCTCCAAATCACTGTTGTTCAGACCTCTACAATGCTGCAATTTTGGGATTGGTTAGGGCATTAACCATAATCCCTAATCACCCTTCAAAATAGGCCCAGTATTACTCCTTATGTTGCGATTGTCCTCCAAGGATGTGCTACCCCTTAACATTACTCCATTAGGGTAGTTTTCAGCCCAAATACAAGGGTTTGTCTCCCTAAAGGTATTGTGGCCCTTACAACACCCAAACTAAGTTTGCGACAACCTCTTGGGAGGATTTTCCAACCTCCAAACAGTCTCCCAACATCCTCACTAGCCCTACCTTAGCTGCACCTACAAGAATAGGTCTATGACCCTTCAACCAACAATTTTTCCCTTGAAACAAACCCCTGAAACAACTCGTATACCCTAGTTGTTCCTTACTTCTATGTTGTGGCTAGGGCAGAGAAAAGTCCTCCTCCAATGAGTTCTCCTCCTCCTCAATGAGTTGCTCTCCTTGAGTTTGTGTTGCACAAGATGACTGTCTAAATTATCCTCCTTCACCCTCTATTTATAGAAAAATCAGGGGCTTCACGAATCTAATAAGAGTCATGTATTTTGGACAATTTTACTTCCAGCCTACATGACTTGAACATAAAATAATTATATGTCAACTTCAAAAACTCATTTCTCCACTTCTAAAACTTGAAATTCTATGATTCATGAAACATTAGATTCGTCTTTTCGCCCTCTATTGTCTCATGCCATCACGTGTAGAAATGTCCTCCCAAAAATGCCCAAAACACATTTTTGTGCAAAACCCCATACTTGGGTTGCAAGCCCACAAGTGACCCTTGTGGAGCTTTGCCCTCCAAACCCCGAACCCTAGGGCTTGGAGTACCTCCCAAGCTACACAAATCAACCCTTGCCTCTAATAACCATGATAAAGTACAACGAACTTGATTATCTCTTAGCAATTACAATTTTCTATTGTGCATTTGGGATTTTAGACTCTTAGACTTGAGTTTATATTATTTTTTATTCTCAGTGTTTATGATTATCTCTAGAGTTATTAATGCTCATAATTATTTATGGATGGATTTCTTCTTTTACTATTTAAACTATACATACCAAATTTACTCTTATTACTATGACTAATATACCTTATGTTAAGAAAAATTTGCAACATATATATTTAATTACAAATATTTAACTGATTTTTTTTTTTTTTTTTTGCATAAATACAAATTAAAATTTTGCAATTGTAAAAGGAATTCAAACCTATTATAAGATAAACATATTGACATATTTACGATTACAAAACACATTTCATATTAAAAAAACATAAAAATATATAGAAATAATTAAACATACTACTTTTTTTATTTAAACAAAACTACTACTTAACCTACTCAACTCGTATACCACCTAACGTACTCAACCCACATACCACCATTGACAATAAAAATATCCTTAGAGAAGCAATTATGCGTGTGAATACCACTATTGACAATAAAAATATCCTTAGAGAAGCAATTATGCGTGTGAATATATCATACAGTCAATCCACATGCGACCAGTGACTACAATTTTCATGGTCTCCTTTCAAATTTTGGTGTTCACAACTCATTCTTTGGAACCCTAAAACCAATTTTTGTTGAAGAAGAGAGGGGGAAGATGAACAAAAATGGCGAATGGGAGAATAGTGATGCAAACTCCCTCGTACTTAACAGGCTTGATGGCGATGTTGCATCCCACGGTGATTCCTTTGTGAGGCGTAATGACCAGTCTGACCGCGTCATCAGAAGCCTCCTAGGTTCTATCTCTGTAGATGGCACCGCAAAAATTCACAGTTCTTAATTTTTTCCTCACAACGAGTCCTCTAATCATGGCCCCCATTTTCCTGAATTTTTTTTGGGAGATTATACATGTTGTCCATTGTTTTTTTATGTCGCAAAATGATTTACATATAGTGGGAATTAGAGTATTGTTGTCACTTTTTTCAAGGTTTCTTTTAAATTTTGGGTTTGTGCGACTCTGGAAAGGTTCTTATTGAGTGTTGCAACTGTTTTATGCAAATGGGTTACGAGTAGATTGCGGATGTACTATGTTTTAATGGTGGTTGTTGAACTAGTTTTTGTTGTTTTTGGTTTTGTTCTGTTTTGTTTTTTTTTTTTTTAATTATGTTATATTATATTGTATGATATTATATTAGTTCTAGGTTTTCTTTTTAGTTTTTGTGAGTGTGAATGGGATGATGTAGTCTTAGTGTAATGTGTAGTGGGTGGCACTGGGTGTTCACGAAATCAACCAGTATGTAGTGAACATAATATTTATATACTTTACCGCTCTATTGCTGAATCATGATTGTGCTTACCCCGGTCTTCCATCAATTATCTAGGTAGCTTAAGGTAAACAATTCTTTGATTGCATCTATGATTTTGATTGCAGTGTCACAGTGATCTAGTTTTGCGACCATTGAGATTGTCAAGGTATTTTAGGGGTACCATAATTTTTTTCCTCTTTGATGGTTTCGACATACCATACTATCAAATTCTCTTCTGTCTAATCTACTTTCCTTTGGAAATGTTAAATTATGGCTTTTATTGATTTCAATACTGAAGCATGTGCAAAGAAAAACTAGTTTTGGTGATCCATGGGTCCAATCCAAGGTCATTTAAAACATGGTAGTAATATTTGAATATGATTTGGCATGAAAAATATCATTTATGGTACCAATATTTAAGTCCCAAGCATACATCTTGTAGATATGAAAATATGCAACTTTTCATAATTTTATAATAATTTCAATCTCGTGAACACATCAAATAAAAAAATGATTCACTCCATGAAAATTTGAAGATTAACTTTATATTTATAGTTTTTTTAGATGTTTTTCTTAACTATTTATTTATTATCTTTATTCGGGGTTTATGAGTGGATGGGTATTAAAGGCATGAGGTGCAACATTAAGTATATTAAAAATTAAATTCTCTAAGTCCAAAATATGAAGATTCACTAAATTTCAGGCCTAAATTTTTATCGAGCCTTTACATGACTGATCTTTCCAAGCTAAGCATTCTCATCCACCATGACTATGACAATTACAAACATATTAAGACTTGGAAACATGCACTGACACGAAAACCAATGAAGGGTCACTCAAAGACACAGGAAAGTGCCTCATCACATCTTTCTCTTTCCAAATAGCTCTGATTCAATTTTCAATTGTTATATTTTGTTTCTTCAAAAATATTTTTGAACCTAAAACAACCGCCATATTGGAACCTACAACAAAAATGTCTTATTTTTTTTGGATCAATTGTGTTATGCTAGAATCTAGAACAACCACACTATATTGAAATATAAACAACATTGTTGTACAAGATTCCAAAATAGACATATCATAGCATAATCTTTTAGCAAGTTGCACCTATGTCATACTAGAATCTGGAAAGATATAGTGAGATCTAAACAACCACATATACCAGAATCTAGTATAGCTTCCATGCAACTTGAGAAGTCGAAGGAAAACGTTTCATGTGCATAAACTAGTTTTGTTTTTTGAGGTTGTCAATGATTCTCATACCCCATAATTGGATGCATTTTACATAGTTTGAGCATGCAAAGGGGAAAAACTAGGGTGTATTATGGATGTTGACAAAGGAATCATGTATGGATTATACCCTAGTATAACCAATTCCATAGGTTGCAAGTATACAACTAATTTTGTGATAGCATTTCTATCCTATTATTTCCTTTGAAAATCAATCTATAAGACCATAAATTAGAGACTTATAGCCCACATGTCTCACCAAAAAATACCTTTATAGAAATAAACAATGTGATTGCCTTTGCAATCACCGATAGGGTGAGTTCATGCTTTAACTGCTTCAATTCACTGATACATAAGACTATTTATTACCTCTATGTAGTGGTATTTCCACTATGAGTTTGAATCCTGAAACTAAAATTACCTTGCTACATGACTTAAGACAAGAACATCCTTGTATTGTTTGCGTTATAATTCTAAGGTTGCAACACCTTATCTAGTTGATTCTACAATCTTAACGCAATAATGTCATTCAAAAGACCGATGAAAAGAAAGAATGATTACTGTTTGGACACCAACATAGAAATAGATCATGCAACTGCTCCATGATAGGTCACCACCCTATTAATTAACACAAAACACAACTCATTTCTTATGTGTTCTCAACAAAACAATCACCAACCTAAAATAACCACTATTTTGTCGACAAAGCAAAATAATCCAATATAACATGGATTGTAGTCTATAAATATTTCCCAACTAGTACATTAGAAAAATAATCAAGTGTATGTGGAGAAAGATTTTGGTTTGTAAAAGAAATTTGTTTTCTTGGTGCATGTACAATGGCAGCCCAATGGGCTAAGGAAATTGAGAATGTAAGGTTTTTTCCCCAAGAAATGTACATAGCTAGGTAAACAAGCCAAGTGCCTAAATTCAAACTCAATGTTTATTTCTCAATTCTCATAACAAAAAACATAAATAAATTAAACCCTACCCGAAGTGGAAGAAGATGAAGAAGTGTATTGTGTCAATATGAACAACTCTGCAACAAATGAAATATTTCACCTCCATTCAATTCAGTCATTCCAGGCACCATTCAAATTTCCATGTCCTCATGATGGTTTCACTGTCAAACCACAAAAAAATCTAGTCCTGCAATAGAGGCTGAATTTCAACCCTATAGTAGCCTCATAAAATTGCAGAATATTCGTACATGTGAGAAGAACTACGACAGAGAACTCGTCTTATTTCTCTCCTTTGACTTCAACTATATTTTCCTTTTTGTTTTGCACAGACATCGGTGTGATGTGTGCGTGTGAATAAATGATATCCCAAGGGGTCGAGTTGTCTTGTATTTGTAGTTGTCTAGGAGGGTGAAATGGATGCCACATAGGATGACTTAGTCTTGTGTTGAATCTTTGAGTCAAGTGGATCTATTTGAAGTTTGATACCTGAATCCTTGGCCAAAATAGGTTGTTTTTTATGATTTGAATATGAAGAATCCAAGAAAGGTGTAGTTTCCTCATCAAATATGGCATTTCTATTGAAGACCAATTGATTGGTGTTAACGTAAACTAATTTGTAGGAATTATGGTTGATGTTGTACCCTATTATCATTAGTTTCTTTTTTCTTAGGATCTAACTTGGTTATCATTTCATTTGAAATGTTGGCATACATTGTAGAATAAAATATTGTAAGATGTTTGACTCTAATCTTCATCCGAGACCATGTTTCCTATGGGGATTTTTGTTTCATCACCATCATTGGATATCTAATCAGTAGTTTTGTTTCCATGAATGTTGGCTTGGCCCAAAACATGTTGGGAACACATCCATTCTCCATCATATATCTGACCATCTTTGTGATGGTGCAATTCCATCTCTTAACCACTCTACTTTGGTGTGGGGTGTAGGTTATATTAAATTATCTTTTGATCCCATATTTAGTTCATTAAACACTTAAGAATTTGATTTTTAGAAAGTTCACCCACATTTGTCTACTATAGTGTTCAACAAACAGAAGGAAATACTTAGCACTATTGACTGATGTTGTGTTTATATGTCCATAAACATCTCAATGAACTAGTTGAGATCAATTTTTTAATGGTTGAAATCAAATTTCAAAGGAGCTTATAACTATGAAATAAAATGATAAGTATATGACAAAAATGCACCTTAAGGAAAATATCTTCAAAGGAAATGCATAAAACCACACTACCATGAAAATAATTCACTCAATACAACCAAGATATTTAGAGAGCTAGATTGAAACATAGCTATATCAATCACATATTACCTAGGATATTGTTTGCAACATGACAAGTGATAGGTAATAGGTTTCCATTAAGCTTCTTGATTGCACTGGAGGTGGTGTGGTCAAGACCTTGTGGATGAAAGAACAAGAGGTTTTGTGCTGCCAATGTCATTTCAAGAATGAATTGTCTAACCCTTACTTCACTCCTAACTTCCAAATTATCCTCCCAATATGATTATTGGTCATACTGTTTCTAATAGAATAAAGCTTGAAAGTATTGTTGGTTTTTACTTTATCCTCTTTAACTCAAAGGATCTGAACCAACCAAAAAAAGGGGCTCTTATTTTCGTTTGCATAAATAAGTAAAAATATCGCTTTTACCATTTTATAAGTTGGCAAGCCTATCCTTTAGTTCACTCTCATTCATTTATTTATTTTAGCTAATCATTTGACTATTCATCCCTCCTCATATCTTTAAACCCCTAATAATGTTGGTCATGCAATATATCTGAAAAACCTTGCAGGCTGTACAAATCTTCCATAGATATATGTTTTGAAAACGTGTGGTCTATTGATAATGATATTGGGGGAAGGATCAGTATGGTAGAAAACCATGAACATAGTAAACTTGTCCACAATTGTAATTTTTATAACTTCATCAATAATATCCTTGTAGCATGTTTTTAGATCATTTTTGTTCTTGCTGCTTATGCTTGGAAAACGAAATTGCATTTTAGCTTGTAAAACTTCCCAAATACATGAAAAGAAATTCATCATATTTTGACAATATTTTTTTTCTTTACCTCAGGCTTTGCACTCAAATTCTTGCCACCAATAGTAAGATATTTCATACCTTCTATGCCAATTACCCAAAACTATTGTGACATTTAAATGAAAATTCAAATAAACATCATCCACATGTCCTCGTAATCCTTGAATATGTTTTCTATGTCTTTTGCAACAAGGCTTGTGATCCATTGAAATTTCTATAGCTCGTCCATGCCTAGGAAACACAACTTGACAATCTCTAACATTTACAACCAGGAGAGTTCTCCTAGAAACCACTGCAGTTAGGGTTGTTGTACTTGATGAGAGAAAAATGTGAAGTAAACAAGACATACAAATTCTTTGTTTGTCTCTATAAAAAAAATTCTAATTGCTTTCTCTGGTGCTAAACGAAAATCAACATTCTCTACAATGAACCTAGATAGATTGTCATTAACAAAATGGGTAGCATATTTTCCTCCATGTCCGTAAAACACCCTATAGAAGACAATAGGGATTTGACCTAAGGAACTATGGTTATATGTTTTCGAAAAAATCAACAATGCATAACTTTACAACTTCCATGTTTTCATTACCTCGTATATCATAGAAGAACTGAGAGTGGAGGATTGGCATAAAGTTTGTTTCCAAAAATTCTCTATTTTTATTTCAAACAATGTTGGAAATCATCATGTAATATCTATATTACCCCATTGTGACACTGATAGAATGTTAAAGTTTAGGCAACAATGGTATGTTCTATTCTTTCGAGCAATTTTACTTCAATTTCTTTATTAGCCCAATATCAATATTCAGATTAGTAATCACATCAACATGATAGTAAAATACAGATAGCACACAAACATAAATAGTAGAAGACAAGCAAAGACAAGAGGACACAAGATGTGGCATTAGCCAGGAACAAACCCCAATGTGGCGAAAACCTTGATCAAATCTTCTTTTAGTTTGCAATAGTTCAACAGAGAGAGATAGTAAAATTTACAAATTTGATAATTTATAACAACGAAAAAAGAGCCCTAACTATAAAAGTCAACATTGGTCAACAGGGCAGATTTGACCCTCAGCAAATCAGCCAACTTCAGTCAACTTCAGCCTCCAAACAACAAGATAAAACAATCCTCAAAATAGTCAAATTAATCCCAGTCAAAGCCTGGTCAAACAACCCACCTGTGGTCAGCCCTAGGTGTAATCAACACTAGTCAACAATCAATGTTTAGCCTCAATTTTTGTGCCCATAAATGCAGCCTGCCCAAACAGAGATAATCCTCACAAAAACATGGTCAAAGGAGGTCAACGCTTGTTGGTCAATGCTTGGTCAAACTATCTAGAAATTCAGTCTCCTAAAATTTTGCTCTCCTGAAATTTCGGCCTCCTGAATTTGCTCTCCTAAAAATTTGACCTCATAAAATTTCACTCTCCTGAAATTTCGGCCTCCTGAAATTTCGACCTCCTGAAATTTCGTTTCCCTGAAATTTTGGATGTATGGAGAGAGAGAGAGGCCCATAAATCTGTACCCAATCAATAAGGGGAGAGAGAGAGAAGTGTGAATATGAGTGTGTCCAAATGAGGCTAAGTCACCTTCTATTTATATGCAACGTTGAGGATGAATAGACATGAGTATTAGGCTTCTGAGCCTACATAAATTTGTTGGCCAACCTTAACAATTTGACCATAATCAAAATAAATTCGTAACTTCATTTGTACCTGTCAAAATCATATGATCTTTAGATCAATCCTACACCTCTCAGAGAGAGGAATCCAAGAAAAATATCTGTTGTCATAAATAAGATGACCCATGTGGAGTTTGGCCTTAGTTCCCAATTTTAACACTCCTTGTCAACTAGGGAGAACTATCTCTTGCCATCAATGCACTGCTTTGCACTGTTCTGCTCGGCTCTGCTCTGCTAAACTATGAAGAATAAGAAGTGTTCAATAATGTATCAAACCATTCTCTACTGACTCGAAGTTAGTCCCAATCAAAGGAGAGTGTGTTATACCACTCTTACTAACATGAAGTCAGTTCCAACCAAAAGAGAGTGTCTCATACCACTCTTACTGACCCCAAGTCAGTTCTAATCAAAAGAGAGTGTCTCATAGCACTCTTACTGACCCCAAGTTAGTTCCAATTGATCCCATATCAATATCGGTCATCCTAGCATAGGGAGTATGGTAGTACACAATGCTTCCATTAGTAGTACTATGGTCCCTATCCTCATTTCCCTACTCATTGGCCAGATGAGAGGCACTTCCCATGAGTCCTAAACTACATGGGTAGGATGTATAAGTAGGAGAAGGATGAACCACTCATCCTGCCTACATGTTGCCAAGGGGTATCACCCTGTACACAAGAAACCACTAGGAGAAGGCAAAGCCACTCACCCTATGGTTGCTCATTGCTCCAAGAAGTACCCTAAGCCCCCCGGAGCTCCCAGAGCTCATTGTCCATCTCATACAGGACCCTCATAAGAGGATCTCTCCACGACTCCAAGTCGTTCTCGGAAGGCAAAGAACTTGACCTCCCCCAGGGGATTTGTCAGAATATCAGTGACATTCTCATCAATCCCAATGTGATGCAACCTTATTTCTCCTTGTTGTACCATATCCTAGATAAAATGGTACCTGATATCTATATGCTTGGAGCGATCATGAAACACAAGATTCTCTGATAATTGGATCCCACTCTGGTATCCAACACATGTCCAAACAACTCACTAAAGAGCTTCCTCAACCTGACAACTTCATAGGAGGCCACATTAGCAGCTATGTATTTGGCCTCAACAGTGCTCGAGGAAACTGATTTCTCCTTCCTTCTCATCCAAGATATCAAAGTAGAACCCAAAGAAAAACAAAATCCATAAGTGCTCTTGCAATCCACCACACTGCCAGCCCAATCATCATTGGAATAACCATGCAACCTCACATCTCTGGTAGTGTATCTCAGTCCATGAGTGATTGTGCTCCGAAGATATCTTAGAAGATTCCTGGCACCAATTCAATGTATATGATGAGGCTCAACCATATATTGGCTCAATGTGTTAACTGAAAAACATATGTTTCGACGAAAGTTCACCAAGAACATCAGTGCTCTATGAGTTGACGATACTCATAAGCATTTCCCAATTCAGGTCCAACAACACTACCACATAAATTCTTAAAGTTAAGTTCCATTGGAGTAGTCACAGGCTTGTAGTCCACCATCCCAAATCTTTCCAATATCTTCACAACATATTTTCCTTGAGAGGAAAATTTCACTTGGCTTTTGCCAGACCTCCAACCTTAGGAGATAGTGCATTGGTCCTAGGTCCTTCATCTCAAATTCACAAGCCAACTCCCTCTTACATTTTTGAATGAGAGGGTCTACACCTGTTAGAAACAGGTCATCCACATAAAGTACCAGAATGAGAGGTTTATCATTTTCAACCTTAAAGTAAAGGTTCATATCGACTTCACTTCTAGTGAATCCTAGCTTCATCAGATGGCTATTGATCCTCTCATACCAAGCCTGAGGTGCTTGCTTCATTCCATAAAGAGCTTTCTTCAACCTGCATACATGAGATTCCCGATCATGAACCTCAAACCCCTTGGTTTGTTCCACATAGAGTTCCTCTTTGATTGAACCATGTAAGAAAGCAGTCTTGACATCCATCTGATGTAGGCTCCATCCTTGCGAGGCAAAAAGGGCTATGATCGAGTGGATGGTGGTGTATTAGGCAACAGGTGCAAATATCTCATCATAATCTACACCTTCCTTTTGAGAGAAGCCTCGAGCAACAAAGCGATCCTTGAAATTTTCTGCTCTTCTATCAATACCATGCTTGAATTTGTAGATCCACTTAGAGACAATCGATTTCTCTTGGGGTATAGGGACCACATTCTAGACATCATTCTTTATAATTGACTCATATTATTCATTCATATCATCCTTCCATACTTGATGCTTCACGACTTATTTAAATGATGAAGGCTCATTTTGAATGATAGTGCTCATGGTGGTCAAATATCCTTGATACTTGTTTGGCTTCTTGCTTTCATGGAAAGTCCCCTTTGGTGCAATGTTTCTCTTGGCATCTTCAAGAGTCTCCCTAAGCCATGAGGGTCTCATTTTGGAGGAGGAGCACTCATGAGGAGGAGTATCAATAGGATCCATAGATTCATCAACATTAGGCATTGTTTCGTCTTCTTTTACACCCTGATTTCTGGTGTCAACATCTTTGTCCTTCCTTGGGAACTTCAGAAGGCCTTGATCATGTAACATGGCACAAACTACTTCTACAATAGAGTAATTCTTCCTTTCAGCCACACCATTCTGCTAAGGAGTGTATGGCATTGTATTCTCCCTCTTAATGCCAACTTCTCTACAATAATCTTGGAATTAATTGTATTCATACTTGGTCCCATTATCAGTCCTCAATATCTTGATTTTCTTCTCGGATTGGTTTTCAATCAGGCTTTGAAGTGTCGAAACTAGGTGAATACTTCATCCTTTTTCTTCAAGAAGTATATCCAGATCTTGCGAGAATAATCATCCGTAAAGGTGAGATAATGTAAGTATCCTCCAAAAGAGTGTACGGGCATCATACTAGATATGTCAGAGTGGATCAATTGAAATATATTTGTGGTCTTGCTATTACTTGAGGGGAATGCCCCCCTTGTAAGTTTTCCTTCGACACATCCATGACATACACCTTTATGCTCTACTTTGAACTTGGGCATACCTATCACCATCTGTCTCACATCAGGTAGGGCCTTATAATGAAGATGAGAAAACCTACGGTGCCATAGTTCAAATTGTAGATATGTGTCACAAGACATGGATCCCAATAGACTTCCTCCAACTTGATACAAAGTGTCAACCCTGAACCCAAGATTTAAATCATCTTTAAAATTTCTTCTCCAAACACGTACCTTTCCATCAATGAATTCCACCTTGTATCCTTTGTCCTCCATGGCTGAAATGGACCCCAGGTTCTTCTTAAGATTAGGTACATATAGTACTTCTTACAAATGAATAGTGTTACCTTGATTCAATTGAAGGGTAACTTTCCCTACTCCCTTCACAGGATAGGTGGCATTGTCTTCAAGGATGATCTCCAAGTTTGTCTCCTTC
Organism: Pinus taeda; assembly: GCA_000404065.3. Lineage (NCBI taxonomy): Eukaryota > Viridiplantae > Streptophyta > Pinopsida > Pinales > Pinaceae > Pinus > Pinus taeda. Next base: position 161,596 of record APFE030553583.1, on the reverse strand, counting down.
TTTATTTGATTAGAGAGGGCTTCCTTGTATCCGGTGAAGTGCCTTATGGCACCACTATCAATCAAATAATTTCCCAAAGTTTCCGCAGGAGAGGTAGTGGATAGGGCCGATATAAGATAGTACTCTTTTTTCTTATTATTAACAACATTTGACTCTTCATACCTGGAGTTCCTTGATTTCTTGGAGGGTTGACCATTTCCTTGATGTCCCACATTCCTTTTTCCTTTGCCATTGGACCTACCATTCCCTTTATCATTGTTGTTGAAGTTTCTCCTGGAATGATTGTGATCATCATCATGCAATGTGTCCCTTCTATTTGGACACTCCCTTTCATAGTGGCCAAACTTATTGCAAACAAAGCACCTACCCTTCCTTCCTCCCTTAGATCCATTCTTTCCATGGAAAGGACCTTTGGACCCTACATTATTTCTCCTTTTGGCATGAGCGGAGAATGCAGTGGGGTTTCTTCTACTAGAAGGAATTTCTTGCTCCACCATTCTTGTTTCTTATTGAATGAATATCGACATAAATTCTTCAAACCTTGGAATTAGATCATTGTTGAGTACGGTGGTTCTAAATGCATACCACTCAAGTGGGAGTCCTTAAAGGGTGGTGAGGGTAAGCTCGATGTCAGGACTGACTTCTCCAATAAAGAGTAGATCATTCTTAATCTCAGTAATCCTCAATAAATAGGATCGAATATCCTCGTCCTTACCCTTCTTAGTATCCTTCAATTTATTCTTGAGAAATAGAATTTGATTAGAATTACTAACTTTGAACATGCTAACTAACCTGTCATAGATCTCCTTGGAGGTCTTAAATTCATAGATGTAGGCCACCAGATGCTTGTCAATGGAATCCCTGATAATGTTCTTTGCTTTGAATTCAGCCCTATTGTACTTGGTATTCATAGCAGTTGATGCATTTGAATGAGGTTCAAGGATTTTACCCTGCACATAGTCCATCACTTCTTTTTCTTCCAAGGTCAAATCAAGAGACATATTCCATCCATGATAGTCAGATTTATCATGGAGCTTGTCTTCAGCCGAGAAGTAGGATGAGGAACCCATTGAACCTTTTGTCCTTATCCAACTGTCTTTGGTGATTACTCTTTCACTCTTTCTTGGGCTTTGTCTTCACCTCATCTTTGATACCATGTTAAGTTTAGGAAACAATGGTATGTTCTAAGCTTTAAAGCAATTTTACTTCAATTTCTTTATTAGCCCAATATCAATATTCAGATTAGCGATCACATCAATATAATAGTAAACTATAGATAGAACATAAAAATAAACAGTAGAAGTTAAGCCAAGACAAGAGGACACAAGATGTGGCGTCAGCCAGGGACAAACCCTGATGTGGGGAAACCCTTGATCAAATCTTCCTTTAGTCTTCATTAGTTCAACAAAGAGAGATAGTACAATTTACAAATCTGATAATTTACAATAGCAACAAGAAATCCCTATCCAGAACAGTCAACACTATTCAATAGGGCAGATTTGACCCTCATCAAATTGGTCAACTTCAATCAACTTCGGCCTCCAACAACAAGATAAAACAACCCTCAAAATAGTCAAATTTAGCCCAGTAAAATTTTGGTCAAACAACCCACCTACGGTCAGTTGTAGCTGCAGTCAACGCTGGTCAACAATGAACATTTAGCCTCGATTGTTGTGCCTAAAAATGTGGCTTTCCCAAATAGAGATAGCTCTCACAAAAACTCAGTTATAGGAGGTCAATGCATGCTGGTCAATGCTTGGTAAAAATTTCCAGAAATTCAGTCTCCTGAAATTTTGGCCTCTAAAAATTTCGCTCTCTAGAAATTTCTCTCTCCTAAAATTTTGAATGTGTGGAGAGAGAGGCGCTTAGAAATCTATACCCAATCAATGAGGAGAGAGAGAGAGAGAGAAATGTGAAGATGGGTGTGTCCAAATGAGGCTAAGTAACCTTCTATTTATATGCAATGTTTAGGATGAATAGACGTGATTGTTGGGCTTCTAAGCCTACATAAGTTTGCTAGTCAACCTTGACAATTTGACCATAATCAAAATAAATTCATAACTTCATTTGTACATGTCAAAATTCAATGATATTTAGATCAATCCTACACCTCTCTGGGAGAGGAATCCAAGAAAAACATCATCTATCATAAATAAGATGATCCATGTGTAGTTTGGCTCTCATTTCCAATTTTAACATAGAACCCTTCAAATCTTAGCAACAATATACTATTTTAGCATTTGCCTTATTAGAGCACGGCCAAGGTGGCAGTTACAAAACCTTTTCGAGGCTGAAGTAGTTGTACACAATACCATTTTACTAGTTGAAATGATGTTGCTTGATGACTTGTATGTTGAAACTACCTACATAAGACCCTCCTACAATAGTATTTCTATGCAACTGTTGTCATGTTAACAATTATTTTCCCACTACAGAGGAATAACTCCTACCATTTGTTCCTTATATTTGTTTCTTGCATTTTCCTCCTTTAATGTTGATTAATAATATAAAATACTGACCAATACTTTCCAAATTAACACGGCCATGGAAAACCATATTGAACTTGCCTTAGGTAAGGAGGATATCTATGATTCTTTCTTGGAAATAACACTTGTACTGACTACCTAAATATATCACCATTTTATGGCTACCATTTCTAATCCATCAGTGAATAATCTTTAGAATAATTTGAAATCTAAAGGTCAATAAAATAAAATAGTAGGATATGACATCACCCAGTATTTTATTCATCCAATGAGCCTTGGAGACAACAAAGAAAGGTGAGGGCCAATTCTATCTTCAACAAGCGATGATACAAAAACAATCTCTTTCTATCCTAGTGCTTTTCCTTGTTCCAAATTGAGTGACAAAAGTTTACTTTAGGCCCTCTGATTTTGTGTATGGATAGGATAAAGGCCTTTTTCCCACTTTTAAATCTCACTTTTATTTCAAGTTGTTAACTTGGTAAATAGAGTTCGTTATCATTTGGTTTCAAACATTAGATTTCACTTACTCAAGCGTGATCAAAATGACTAGGGTATGAACTTTGAACATGCTGGGAATTTCACATGGAGGACTTTGAACATGTTGGGACTTTTCAACCTCTTACTCATTGATTTGAAATTATTGCTAAAAGTTAATTTTTAAAATCAACATTTTAAGACTAAAATTTAAAAGACCTAAAATGACATAGGCAATACTCAGCCAATTGATAACAAAGTTCACTCATATGGGCTACATCTCTAAGTTCACTTCAATTAAAAAATCAATCCATTCATGAAGATGAAAAGTACATCATGTTTCCTCTTTACATCAAAATAATGGCCTCAATCCCTAGAAACTATCTCTGATGTTCTCTAGAAAATATGACAATGGCTTCTTCCTGTAATCCTTGAACTTACTCTTGCCTTATTTTTCCAATGAAGGGACACTCTCCTGCTGATTGAATCCCATAACCCTAGTCTATTGCATTTTATTCTTGATAAAGCATTGTTGAACCCGAAGGCCTTTTAGATGTGAACACAAGCAACTAACTCATACATGTACTCATAGCTAGGAAAAACCTTCCTCTTGCTCACTTATCTAACCATAAAAATATATTACTTAGCGTTCCAATGCATAGACTATGCTATGCGTGGTAGATTTCTTTACAGAGGTGTTGGCTCCTTGAATTTCTTCAACTTTTGATTTGTAGATCCCCTTTTTTGATCTCATTAAGCAATGTGCTCTGACTCACTTGCTTGTTCTTTTGAGTGCTTCCATCACCTTCCCCTTTGCATCCATCATATGAGTCTTGATTAAGGTACATTGTGGCACCATTGGCAAGCTCATGAAATTTCAATTAACTTATTGTTTTTCTATTTCACTTGGAATTTACGAGTACTGTGGAATAGTGTCTTTCATAATGAAGTCTTGGTTAGTAGAACTTTTTATGTGTATCTGGTTAGCATATGGACATTTGGGACAAAGTCCATAACTTTTGTTGTTGGTTTGGTTTCCAATTTGGTAAACCATAGAAAAGGATTTTGATATCCTGTAATTTGGTATCAGTTTTATGTAGAACCCTTTAAACTAGCCCTTGGACTAGTTTGCTGACCTTTCCCATATTGAAATGACTAGTTTGGAAAGCAATCTTGTCAGATTAACTAGTTTTAGTTATGCACCAAACCAATCTGGGTGTGGCTGCACAAAATTTAGAGGATGAAGTAATTTTTAAAAACCCCGAAACCCCTTAGCTCCCTGAAACCCTAAAACATTGTTATGTAGTAGGTTGTAGCATGTTGTGTTTTGGAATCTATAGGACACTTAGAGCATCATTGTTTATGTATATTATTTCAGATTTATATTTCACTTGCTGCCATTTTTCTATATTCACCCTTACATGACATATAGATGAGTGGCATGTTTTTTCTTGGACACTATAGGCCATCTAGAGCCTCACTGTTTATGTATTTTGTTTTGGATATGCATTGTTCTTAGTGCCATTTTTTATATTCACCCTTAAATGGTATATACATGAACAAACTTTTCATATTTGGTCTTTAATGATTTGAATTTACATTGAATGATTGAGATGTGTGTGTATGTTTCTTTATTGATTAAAGTTTACATATTTTATGGAATTTTTTAGTGACATGGTTTATAAGCAGAATCATCAACTGACTCTGATCTAAGTATAGTTTGACCCAAAGTTGATTCTGAGTTTTAAAGCATTGGTCATGTTATGGGGGTTGAGAGCATTTGGAACCCAAACATAGACCACAAAGTTTAGATTGTGCTCCACTAAAGAAGGATATATGGGGATTGTAATTGGTATCAATTTGGAGGAAGTATGTATCTCATTTTGCAGGTAGTGTCAAGGTAAAAGTGTAATCCTTGAAGTGGATATCATTTGATTTTAAACTTTGCTCAAATATTTCTAGTAGATAATCCCTTTAGGGCCCATGCAACTAATGTATGCCAAGATTGTATAAATGTCCTTTTCAAGCATGTCTTGTAGTTTCTAATTTAATTTTGAATAAAGGTTGTTAATTGATGACTACTCCTCCTCAATAGATCAAAATATTGCCATTGCACTATAAAAGTAATCCTTGCACTATTGACTAGAATTGTGTATACTTATGCATAACATAAATTTATTGTTGCTATAGTTGAATAAAAAAATTCAGATCAAATTTTATTATTGAGCCAAAACACTCTTGTTTTATGCTTAGTCCATGCAAGGAAGTATACCTATCAAAATTTTAAAATTTGAATGCATGCATTCATTGAAATTGGCACGTGGATGTTAGTAAACAATACATGTTTTGCAGTGTTCTTATATATCCTTGGGTTAAATTTAAATCATTTTTGACCATCTAATGTTGCTAGTTCCAAGTGAAATGATAGGTACATGCTTTTTATTTAGTAGTATATTAAGACTTAGGCAAACATATGAGGATAGGATTTACTTGTCACTTAACAAAGAACAATTTTGAATGTTTATTCTTGAAAATTTATATGGATTCCTCTTTCAGATGAGAAAAAAATAGAATCACATGTGGAGACAATGAATAGTTTTGATTCCTACTATCCCATCTATTTCAATTAAAGCCACCAATTCAACCTATTCAAGTATTTTAAAAGCAATAATGTTAGCAATGTAGTCTATGGTCCAATACTGGTTGTTCAAGTATTTAAAACAACTAAGTATTATAGCTTTTAGTTTCATCTGTCAAATAGTTGTATGTCATTACAATTACCCAAATGAGACATCAAATTATTTGGAGTTAAGCTGCACAAAACATGGCCTTTAGTTTAGTGATTCCAGTTCCCCAAATTGTGTTCACATGCATTCTATGCATAAGTTATCCTCACATCTTTATTTGATACACCTTTGACATTGATTTGAATAAAACTAATGTTATGAACTTTAATATTAATTGAATTAAAGTGATTCCTCCAATCTTACTGTCATAGTTGCATAATGGAGGCTTATTGAAACTTTAATCATAATAATCTTAATCACATATTTGAATAGTGGAGCTTAGTAAACCTTTAAGCATAATAATCTTAATCTTGTGCTTGAATAGTTTAGGCATATTGAACCTTTAAGCATAATTAAGTATTACCTGTAGGTTGAAAATTTTTCAAGCCTGTTATAAATTTATATTTGAAAGGCATGGAAAATGATGAGAAGAACATTTCTATTGTCCAATAGAGTTCCTAGGATTTTGTTATTTTTTGAAAATCAATTATGTTTCTATTTTTCACTTTGTATTATTGATTGCATCGATAGATCCATTATATTCATTTTCATTTGTATAAGCTAATTACACATTTGAAGTTTTTTTGTTTTATTTTTTATGTCTTTGTCTTCTCATAGTGCATCTAGTTACTCATTTTTTTTATAAATTAGATGAGTTTAATGTTGTATGTGTTCTTGACAATGGCCTTTGATCCATAGTGTTTGGAAAATGTTATAATTTTGTTTTTAAGCAAAATTTTAAAACTCATCTCAATATGTTTTAAGGCTATGTTTTCTTTTACAGGATAAGTCTTGGCGGGTTAGTTATATGGTGGAAAATAAGTTATGAAATTTGTGAGGTAGTTGGCTCGCAACCTACCAGGTATTTTCTTTTGAATTAATGAGCTCATACTTGTGTATGCTCTAATTGGCATAAATAATTGACAAATAATATCATGGATGTAACCCTGAAGTTTTGACCCTTGGAATATAATCAATCATATTATATACCTATATTGTAATAACCTAGGTATTTTGAGGTGTTTCAAACCAGGTTGTTGATGGCATTGACATTGTTGATGTTGAGGTGTATGTCGTATAAAGTTTTTATAGTCTACTTTAGTTTATATTCCAATATTCATTGTCTTTCATGTCTTATACTTTGCATTGTATCTTCTTTCGTTTTCAGGAGAGGAACTCAGTATTGATTGTAAGAAGCAGGAATTGAATAAAGATGAGAATAATAACACTAAAGAGACAAATGAAAAAAGAGACAGAGAAGAGAACCAGTCTAGTGATACCCTTAGAGCTAATTGTTTGGGTGTGGAGCCTGATTATCTTCTATATTCAAAAGTACCGCCTCATTTGACCCCAGTTCAAAATGGGGGCGGCAACGCCGCCCGTAAAATATTCGCTGCAGGGGGGGTCCAGGGGGGGGCGGCTGC
>APFE030553583.1:81468-144526 GCA_000404065.3 Pinus taeda | reverse complement strand
AATAGGACGCAACTTTATGTTGTATTCATAACAGCCTTGGTATCTTGGGAGACTCAATTCAGAACAATAAGAACCAAATACGCTCAGAACCATATCGAGGAGCTTGGATTCAGAATCCTGATTGATACTGCATTCTCAGCAAGTTGTTTCATGTGCAAGTTACTCAAACCTGATCTATGATACTAAAAGATACAATGGTCTGAGATGATGAAATGTGAGGACTAAATGGTGTTCATATCTTTACTTGGTTCTAATTTCTTTTCTAAGCTCCACAGGTTCCCTGTTCTTCGAGATGAAGTCAATATTATCTTGGGCAGTCTTGTTATTAAAATAATCATCAAAAAAGGGAAGGGGAGAGATTTTTGTTTAACCTTACAGCAAAGAGCAAGGCCTAAGACCAGCAGTTCCAATCTCCTTGAGGGTCGAGTTTAAGCCAAGGAGAAGGGTTTGAAAATTTAGGAGACAGTCTGCCATATTCAGCACATGAATCGAGGGCTTCTAGAGGGTTGAACGAGCAAGTTCCAAGTCTGAAATTCAGCGTACAGGCAGCAGAAAAAAATACTCCTTTAGTCAGCCACACGTAAGCCTAGAATTTCAGGTCTGTACAGTGAATTTCTAAGGTCTGTTTCTAGGGCCTGTTCTGTGTGTATTTTGGGTTTGTTCTGAGTGTAATCAGCAAGTTTCATGTGTTGTGTGTGGAGCATGATTATTCAGAGGTCTTTGTTTCAGCCGGATGTATACCCCAGGAAGTTTTGTACACCCCTCCACGCGGGGGGGACTTTTCCCCCCCACGGGGGTCCGGGGGGGCCCATCCCCCTCGGCTGGGGGGTCCGGGGGCCAGCGGTCCCCCGTCGGGGGCTCGGGGGCAGCGCCCCTGAAGCTAAAAACAGATGTAAATTTGCCTTGTAAAAGTATAGTAATTTCTAGTCAATCTGAGCCATTCATTAGTCGGATGATCTGACGGTAGAACTTATGTTTAGTTTAGGGTTTTTTGCCCTAGAAGGCAACCCCTCTCTTTGTATGAGGGTATTGTATTTGAGGCGGCGATATAGATGTGTATTCTGTGTGTGAGCGAGAAACAGAGAGGTGAGACTGTGAGAGAAAACAGAGGATATTACAGCGGCTTTGCTGTAGGTTGTGTCTCTTCATTTTGCTGGATAATAGAAAGGAAGGACTGGCTGTTCGAGGTAGACGTAGCCCAAACTGGGTGAACCACGTATATCTGTGTCTCTCTTGTTTTGTGCGTTTTCTGTGTTTATATTTCTGCAATATTTTATGTGTTCCATTGCTCCGTAATATATAATATTCTAACACTAATATCCTGCATAAGACACACACATAGAGACTGATGGTCAAGTCGTCAGAGTTGGTGAATTCACTTACAATGCCTTGGTAACACAATGATAATGTTTTGATGTAATGAAACAATATTTCATGTGTAATTTGTAGTCCAACCAATATTAAGTTAGAAACTCATATTGTAATACTTGACATTTTGTATAATATAATTTGTGGTTGAAATTATTTATAGTTGCACTTGATATTATTTAGTATTGTAATTAACATATCTAACTTTGCATTTTCATATTAGATGAACATGCACATTGTATGACATTTTATTTTATTTTATTTTATTTTTTATTTAATTTAATTTAATTTAATTTTTATTTATTTATAATTTAGTCGGCAAATCATACTAATTAATTTATGTTGATTAATAATGAACACATAAAATCAATCTAAAACTACTAAATTAGTAGTTTACATTGATTAATGATGAACACAAATAAAATGAATACATGACTAAATTATTCATTTATAATGATTATTAATGAAAGTAAATGAAATGAATATAAAATACTAAATTAGTCGTTTATATAATGAATATGAAACTACCAAAAAAACGTAAATGACTACTGCAAATGAGAAATTTTTTATTACATGTGATGACTAAAATTTTCATATATATGACTATTAGTAGCTAATTTACAGTATCTTATAGAACAACAAACGTTTCGGTCATATTTATTTGTCCATTAATTGGTTTTCTCGGGTGATCATATAGTAATATATTTTGTTGTATATTTGGTCATTAATTGTGACAATTGATGACTAAAGCAATATCTAAATTTATGACTAAATATACTACTAGAAGATAAAATTGAGACAACTAATTAATGACTAAGTTAAAAACAGCTAAAAGTTAGTCTCGTTATAAGATACTATAAATTAGCTACTATTGGTCTCTGACTAAAAAATGGTTGTTTATATGAAAATTTTAGTTGTTTTTTTAGTAACTAATTAGCCATTTTGTACTAGTGAAATATTTCTTTTAGCCAATCACCCTCATGCCATATTCCAAGCATGAATGTGGTATCTCATGGGATAAACCAATCCATAAACAACCAAGGGAATCCAAAGGTTAAACCACCTCCATCCTCAGCATATCATGATCTCACCTAAACCGGTCTCGAGATCACAAAACCAAACCAAGCTTGGATGCCCCAAAATTCCTTCAACGCCCCTTGAGGAATTTTCCTGTCTCCACCCACCCGTTGAGGGCTTCTCAGAGAAAACCATCTCTAGCCCCAAGCCTTGGGATTTTCCTAAGACCACTTCACCTGGATCCAAAACCTTCCAACAATCCAAAACTCAAAGGGGAAAGAATCCCATCACACCATGGCTAGCCAGAAATGACAAGGCAAGGCTAAAACCATTGTAAAAAACCAAAAAAATCCATGCCACTAACAACAAAGAAACCAAAATACACACATGCATATCCCATGCATGCCAAAAATAGCTAGGAAATCATACATGCAATCTACTACCTGCAAGTATTCATGTTGAAGCTGCCTATTCCAACCTTTCCTTGCTTGATCCTTGCTTCCTTTTCCTTCCCTGTCATTCCTTTGCTTGCTTGTTTTCCTTCTCCTCTTGGTGCTCTTCTCTTCTCTGAGACTAACTCCAAAATTGAACTGAAAAAAAACTACAAAGTGACGAGTGATCAAGACTATGAAAAAGGCATGTTTTGATTCTTCTACCTTGCTCCAAAGAATTTTTGTTTTGGCCTCTCAATTTGAGCAACTGGATGTATACCATGTGTAAATGCACTTGAATATGCTTACAAATGCCCTTGTTAAAAAAGGATCAACTCTAAATCAAAGTTGGATGGAATTGGATCATAGTATTATAAATTTTCTGATACCTTAGTTACGTCTAGAATTTTATAATGTAACCAGGGTTGTTTTAATATGAATCTTAGAATTCTCATTTCCTTATCCATATTTGGAATCCCAAGAAGAAATGATTCCTTTTTTTATTTTTTTCATTAGTGGGGAAATCCTCCGATTTGTTTTGTGGCCAATTTTCATTCTCTACTTCTGTCACATGGCTCATTTCCAAATAAGCATGGGTCTCAAGATTCAACAACCTCTCCCTTTCTAACCATGAATTTCTTTTACTCCTTCCTCGTGTCGTATCAATTTATACAAGTGGCATATTTCATTAATCCTTAGCCCTGTGTGTCTTCTCTATTTAATATATTATTGGTGGGAGTTGACGTGGTTTTCCTTAGATGTGGAGTTTAGCTTATGGAGAAGTGAGAAGGATTTAATTTTATTGTCTAATTCTCTAGCCAATAGAGGATTTGGTGATCGCTCCTAAAATTTTGCTGCAGTATGGATCATGCCATGTTTGTAATTATGTCCATTTAATGAGTTTTTCAGTCCCTCAGATCAATCATGTGCCATTATCTCATGTTTGCATTGGAATGTGGAGAATTCTCAATAGAAGGATTTGTTGGGCACTAGGACTATGTTTTCAGATGGAATATCCTTTGACATCTTGGGATAATATCACTACCAACATCATTTTTGACATGTTACTAGAATTTACCTAATTGTTGTTAGCCCCTATCCAAAAATTGGAGGACATGGTCAAAAGGCAGAGGTGATCCTTTCAACTTTTTGTGGAGGCTAAGTTGCTCAAACAACATTCTGATATGGAGGATTTGTTTGAAGGTCTACATGAGGAAGTACACTCATTAAGTGCTTGATCTGAAAATGGAAGGTACTTGAAAAAGGGTGCAAGGTATCCATTTTCATTTATGTAAATGAGTGCAAAAATACTCCAAGTTTAAATATGAAAATGTGAGAACTTCTTATTTCAAATACAGAGATAGAGTGTAGGGGCATTTACTGGATATTTCACCTCTAAAGAGAGGATGAGATCTAGAAGCTACCTGGCCCTCTACAGACTCTGCCTAAAGAAATAATAGAAGTAAACACTCATATTTAATTAAAAAAACCTTGCTTGAACTTGACATTATGCGGAATTCTAGCTTGAAAGAGGTGTATGTATTTTCTTCTATTTATGTGGCTTAAGTTTATTTGTTTTTACCGAAACTTAACATATATATCAGCAACATAATTCAGCCATAGAATATCAAAACACAACAACAATATAATATAGGAGTTCACCCCAACTCTTGGGATACATCTCCTTTGAGCTTCGTCAACATGACTAGACTCTTTTGGATTAAGGTAATTAAATTCTTTTGCAAGCTCCACACTTAACCACAATGAATACAAAAATGATTCAAAGGGTTGAGAATGCCATTTTAAATGCATTTAATGGCTGTCCAATTCTTGCAAACACCTTAAGGCTTCATGGATACACATCCTTCTGTCAGTGCACTAAGCTTCTCTAAGCTTATAAATGGCACAAACTCCCTCAAAATCATGTTTCTGTCACTGAAACCACTACTGCTATATCCAATAATGATCAAACACCAAATACCAACTGATTAGTTTCTTACATCAAGCCAACATCCCCAAAAATGGCTCTCCTCCACGGTTTACCCAGGGTTGCCCATGACTTCACATCAACTTCTCAAGATGTAGAAGTACTCCAATGGTTCTGAAACCTCTACCAATGAATCCAAAAGGTTAAATACAACAGAAATAAGATTTTGTTTCACCTCAAACAGATGAACCTAGCCCAGCACAACTCAATCACTGAAATGGGCCTAGTGGCCCTGAAAGCTTCCCTGAAGATAAACAGTAAGAAGAAAGCCTAAACAGGCGAAATGAGCTGTGTAAATGGACTCAAAACATTGATTACAATCAGGAATGACCTTCATTTCACATTCAATGGCTGCACACAACCCAATGTAGCTCCAACACTGAACAGGCCCTAGTGGCTCGTAAAACTTCCCCGAAGAAAAAACACTTGCAAACGACCTTTGTTGGCTGTGAAACCTATGCCAATGGCTCCAGGATGTCGAAGAGACCCAAAATAAAAATAAAAAGAAAAACATTCGTCTCAAAATGCCTTTCCTAGCCAAAGTTATGGCTCATTTATGAACTGCGAGTCAACCCATAAAGAAACTAAAGTTAACTTTAGTTAAGGGCCAGATAAGCCCGCCAAATATGGCGAGATTGCCAAAAATGGTGCCACTGCCAAGCTAGTTGCAAGTTAGGCCCTTAACTACTAGATCTAACCATGTGCATGTGACCACATTTGGCAGATTCAGTTTACATCGGATTTCATGCCAGACTTGTGGTTAATGGTCAATGGGACCGTGAATGGCACCGTGACATGTGACCACATATTGCTAGCTGTTGAGGGACAGCTGTCGAATTTATGGGTTTAGGCCACGGTTTTGGGCCACGATTCGGTGGAGCGGGGCCTGGCCCCCACCTAAACCATATTCAAACTTTAAATAACAATTAATCCGTAAGCCATATAAGAATTGCCCAGTAGTGTATTGGTTAAACTGTTGCACTGTTATGTATGAGGTCGTGTGTTCAATCGACGATCCACCAAAATTTTTAACATATGCCCAAACTCATCCACGTTGGGGCCATGTGGCATCCTATGGGATTGCCACATGGCACCCCCTCATTGGATGCTCAAAAATGGAATATTCTATTTTAATTTTAATTTTTTTTAAATTCATAAAAATGGAGGATATTGGGCAATTTTGATTTTAGCATAACTTCTGCATATGGAGTCCATTTTTCGAATCGTTCATGGCACCGAAATTAGGAGGACGAGCTCTATCCATTCATTTAGGTTCGAACCAGTTCTGAGCAATTTCATTTTTGAGCATTTTTCGACACTTGGTCTTGAGCTCCTGATCACACCTCCCAAATGAGAGGATTTTGGTTCCCAAAAGCTTACTGAAAACTATGAAATGAATTTTACAACAAATGAGAGAACAAAAGCATCCTCTTTCTTTCAGACAAATGAGCAAAAATATAACCAAAATCTCTTGCCTTGCCAACTGTCGTCATGGTGAATTTTTGTTGACTAAGCCAAGTACTTGTTGAATCCCAACCAAGCTTTCTCGTTAGACAATTCTGAAAATTGTAGAGACCAATAATGGCACTTGTGGATGTATGAGCTGAATTCTCCCACTGAATATGTAGGCTTTCCAATGTCACTATGCCCATAAATGGTTACCTCTTTCTCCAAAAAGAAATCTGAATGTGACTTAGGACATTACCCACAACAAACTTCCAAAAATGAAGTAGTTGTAGAAGAATGCTTGTACCGGCTATAGCATACTAAAAGTAATGCAAATGCTCATCCCAAAATCTTGGGATACTTGTTGCAAAAACTTCTCCAAAAATAAGTACAATAGTTCTGTTCACGAACAATAAAAGTAAGCAAACGATAATGAACCAAGTAAAGACCCATGCTGACATTTGAGCCCTCTTTGCTTGCATGCTTTTCTAGCTCATGGAATTTAGCACTGCTTTGCACCAATTTCATTCCCTGCACCAAATGACACCAAAGGCATCTTGTGCATCATCAACAACAAGTTGACTTGAAATGTGTTGATCAATGGATTCAAACATCAATGTAGCAAGTGTACACAACCAACACAAGTTGACAAACATGTGCAACACAATCGACACAAGTCGGCAACATAAGTGGCACAATCAACACAAGTCGATGAACAAGATGCAACACAATTGACACAAGTCGATAAGCAATGTGTGACACAATTGAGAATGTAAAAAGTTTGCTCACAAGAGACATTAGTCGACAAACAACAAGATACATTTACAAACACATATGCATGTATCATGAACAATGAACTATATATAGTTTGACAAATACACCTACAACCTCTATGCATAGGTGCAACTTCAACTCATTTTTTTTTCAAAGACCAACAAGTACATCAACCCAAAAAAAACATGTGGGTGACAAGATCTGAAGTGAAAGACATTGTTGTGATATTAGTGAGTACCATACTCTTCTTTTACCTCCATGGCGAAATTTTGCAACAACATAAAAAGTCCTGCAAACTGAAACTGCTTCACATGCAATCTTGCATCAACCTTTCAACTGAAATGCATGATTGTTAAGCATGTGCAAAATGAGTATGAAAATCAAACTCCATGGAGATTTTTTCTACTGCAATTCTGCCTCATGTGAAACTTCCCTTTCCACATCAATAATGGAATCTATGGTTCCACCTTTGCCAATCTTCTCGTCCTCTTGCTGCATGTGTGTGGGATGACAAGTTGGATGTAAAGTCCAATAATGAGAGACAACATGTCCCCTATTTTGGCAAAAAGTGCAAATCTTATGCACCTTTCTTGAAGGTAGTCTTTACTTCATCTGCTTCCTGTGTGCTTTCTTCCTCATCCAGCATCTCGAAACATGATGGTTAAGTTGACCACAATATGTACAAGAAATATTTCTACCATTAAAGCATGTAAAATTTTCATGCCTTGCAGAAACACAATCAAATTGATCATGAGAATATGTATACCTCTTGTGCTGCTTTGTATGTTCATCCTTTTTTCCTCCATGAGGATATGAACTAGTAGAGGCTCCAGTTTTCAATTACAGACTAACATCATCGTTCTTGTCTTGAAAACTGCCTAAAATTACATGCTTGCCATAAGCTACATTACTACCATATTCTTGCTGCAACAAAGTCTTAAAGCAATGGCAATAATATTTGAAACAAATTTGACATATTTGCCTCATGGAACTTGGAACAAAATTTCTCTTTGAATTAGCCTCACATGCCTTCATGGCTTTCAAGTCTTTGCCATTAGATTGCACATAACCAAGTCCAAGATTCTTGGGCCGTCTCTCAACAGAAAGGGGTTCAATCATGCCTTGTGCATGATTTCCTAATCTTTTGCCTTCATAACCCATATTAATCATTAACTTGGATCCTACTCCCCTTTTATGCTTTTCGAAAGATCCAACACATCTTTCTAATGAGGAAATTGAAGACAAATTAGAATGGATTACCTCTTTCTCATGCATGTTCTTGGTCAAAGCTTCTTGGGCTTGATGAAGTTGCAACTCCATATCATGCAATCTTTGAAGAATTTCTTCCTTCTCCTACTTCATTCCCAACAATTTCTCACGAAGCTCCATGCTTTCTCTTCTATCCTCAAACAGGATCTACACCATATCCTTCAATATAAGGAATTCACACTTCATATCCTCATCGAAGAACCTTGTGAAGGATGAAACTTCACCTGTAGAAGTTGTCATTATGATGTCAATGAACAAATTAACTCCAACAATGTTCTTAAATCTTTTCAAAACAAATGACAAAGCTTTTTACCCAAATGTCTTTACAACCATCACATATTCAAACAACCAACAACACACAAATCAAATGAAAATATTGTTCAAGCATCCAACAACAGAACAACTCAAGTGAAAATCTTGGAGTGGTTTAGAGGTCCTTTGGGGTAAGGGAAATATCTTCTATTCCTTTTTGTCTTCTCCAACACTTAGCTAATTAGTAGCTATCCCCAATACTTCAGCAAACTCAAACAACATGCAGTTTGCAAAATAGTAAAGCAGTCAATACTTTACACTACTTTAAATACCTTTCAAGCTATACAATCAAGCTATTGTGATGTCAATCAAGCAAACTTTCTCTGATACCAACCTGATCTAAAAATGGAAGGTACTTGAAAAAGGGTGCAAGGTATCCATTTTCATTTATGTAAATGAGTGCAAAAATACTCCAAGTTTAAATTTGAAATTGTGAGATCTTCTTATTTCAAATACAGAGATAGACTATAGGGGCATTTATTGGATATGTCACCTCTAAAGAGAGGATGAGATCTAGAAGCTACTTGGCCCTCTACAGACTCTACCTAAATAAATAATAGAAGTAAACACTCAGACTCAATTAAAAAAACCTTGCTTGAACTTGACGTTATGCGGAATTCTAGCTCAAAAAGAGGTGTATGTATTTTCTTTTGTTTATGTGTTTTAAGTTTATTTGCTTTTTCTAAAACTTAACATATATATTAGAAACATAATTCAGCCATAGAATATCAAAACACGACATCAATATAATACAGGAGTTCACCCCAACTCTTGGGCTACATCTCCTTTGAGCTTTGTCAACATGACTAGACTCTTTGGGATTAAGGTAATTAAATTATTTTACAAGATGCACACTTAACCACAATGAATACAAAAATGATTCAAAGGGCTGAGAATACCATTTTAAATCCCTTTAATTGTTGTCCAATTCCTGCAAACAGCTTAAGGATTCATGGATACACATCCTTTTGTCGGTGCACTAAGCTTCTCTGAGCTTCTAAATGGCACAAACTCCCTCAGACTCCTGTTTCTGTCACTAAAACCACTACTAATATATCCAATAATGATCATACACCAAATACCAACTGATTAATTTCTTACATCAAGCACAACATCCCCCAAAATGGCTCTCCTCCACAGTTTACCCAGGGCTGCCCACGACTTCACGTCAACTTCTCGAGCTGTAGAAGTAATCTAATGGTTCTGAAACCTCTTCCAATGAATCCAGAAGGTTGAATACAACAGAAATAGGCTTTTCTTTCACCTCAAACAAATGAACCTAGCCCAACACAACTCAATCACTGAAATGGCCCTAGTGGCCCTGAAAGCTTCCCTGAAGCTAAATAGTGAGGAGAAAGCCTAAATAGGTGAAATGAGATATAGAAATGGACTCAGAACACTGAGTATAGTTAGGAATGACCTTTGTTTCACATTCAATGACTGCACACAACCCAATGTAGCTCCAACACTGAACAGGCCCTAGCAGCTCCTGGAACTTCCCCGAAGAAAAAAAACTTGTAAACGATCTCTGTTGGCTATGAAACCTATGCCAATGGCTGCAAAATGTCGAAGAGACCCAAAATAATAATTAAAAAAAAAGAAAAAAAAATTGTCTCAAAAGGCCTTTCCTAGCCAAATTTATGGCTCATTTATGAACTGCCAGTCAACCCCTAAAGAAACTCAAGCTAACTTTAGTTAAGGGCCAGATTAGCCCGCCAAATAGGTGGGACCGCCAAAAATGGTTCCACTGCCAACCTAACTACTAGTTAGGCCCTTAACTGCCAGAACTAACCATGTGCATGTGACCACATTTGGTGGATTCGGTTTACTTCGGATTTCGTGCCAGACTTGTGGTTAACGGTCAGTGGGACCGTGAATGACACTGTGACATGTGACCACGTATTGCTAGCCATTGAGGGACAACCGCCGGATTTGTGGGTTTAGGCCACGGTTCTGTGGAGTGGGGGCTAACCCCCTTTGGGCCTCACCTAAACCATATTCAAACTTTAAATAACAATTAATCCGTACGCCATATAAGAACTGCTCACTGGTGTATTGGTTAAACCGATGCGCTATTATGTATGAGGTTGTGTGTTCAATCCACGATCACCACCGAAATTTTTAACATATGCCCAAACTCGTCCATATTGGGGGCACGTGGTGGCCTTTGGGCTTGCCACGTTGCACCCCCTATTGGATGCTCCAAAATGGAATATTCTATTTTAATTTTTTTTTTTAAATTCATAAAAATGGAGGATATTGGGCGATTTTCATTTTAGCATAACTTTTGCATACAGAGTTTGTTTTCCGAACCATTCACAACATCAGAATCAGGAGAACGAGATTTATCCGATCGTTCAAGTTCAAACTAGTTTTGAGTACTTTCATTTTTGAGATTTTTTCGACACTTGGTCTTGAGCTCCTGATCAGTGCTTGAGTTAAAACATTAGAGGTTACCAAGGTTGATGACATGCAACAAAACATAGGTGGAGCAGGTTCCGACATTGTGGAAAGGAAGAGAACTCATCGTTCAAGGGGGATTAATGCAACTATTATTAGTCCTTGCTGAAGAATGTTTTCATATTAGTGTTTGTTGTTGTTCATTTGGATCTTTATGATATTATGTAAATTCTTCTTGATACTAGTGTCTTTAGTAGAGTATATAGTTTCCATGTTTTCAACATAATAAGGATTTGTAGATTTAGAGTTGTTAATGATTTTGAATGGACAGATGATATCAACAATTTTGTATCATAAAATTTGTGTAAGGGACCTAGCCCATATTATATCATTTATTAATAAACAAAATCGTACTCATTCCTTTGGAAAAAAAAGGCATAAATAATTCTAATGTCAAACAAATTTTCTAAGCAAACTATTCTAAAAACATTCACTTTTCTAGTTTGTTTGTGATTTTCTTGACTAGCCACACCAACCCTTAACATGGATGAATTTTTAACCCCTAAAGTTTCAAAGCGATGACCTTCACATAAGGAGTTCCTTAATAAAACACCTTGTCATTAGCTATTCTACAATTGTGGGGAATAATTCTAAAAACATTTAAACATAAATAGTCACACCATTATTCTTATGTCAAAAAGTTTCAAATGATCCAACAATTCTAAGGAGATTACTAAAAATTTAAACAAAAAAGTGTTCTTATGAAAAAATTTTAAACATGGGAAAAATTCTAATGTCAATTATTGAAAACTCACAAGCATTGAAACATTTATTATGTTGGATTTTCAAAAAAGTAATATATTTTAATGTCAAACATTGAGAACATAAAGAAGATAAGATAATATAATTTTGTTAATGTCTAATGAATGACCAGAAGCAGGTCAATGAGACTGAACAATACAACCAATAAGAATACAATGTGGGAGTGGAAGTGCATCTCCTAATGTCAAATGTTTATAAACAAAACATAAATTTTAATTCCATGTAATATTAAATCTATTTATTATTTAAATTACACAAATAAATCAAATACACTCATAAGTGAATGATTCTAATGTCAAACATTTTCAACCATATAAACAATACTAATAAAAAAAACTAAAAACACAAACAAAAAACAATTCTAGTGTTAAACATATTCAAATAAGAATACTTTTAATGTAAAAGATTGAAAAAAAAAACAACAAACAATTCTACTAATTTCAAATTTTTTCAGATAATCAATCACTTTCATTGTCAAATATTGAAAAGCAAGAACAAGAAAACAACTATAATGCCACACATTTCGAAATAAGTACACAATTCTACTGTGAAATATTTTCAATGAAGCAAATAATTCTAATGTCAAGTAATAAATTTATACATCCTTTGACTTATGCTAACATACAACCAAGTCTAATATCAAAAAAATTATCAAATAAGTAATAATTCTAATGAACAAACAATTCTAATGTCAAATATTTAAAGCATAAAGAAAAATATAACTCTTTGTAGTCAGGTTTATCTCAAGTTGTTTTGGGGGGGGGGGGGGGGGGGGGAAATGGTTGGGATCATCCCCACCCAGGTTTAATTCCTATGAATGACATGATGAGCTTTGAGCTTGTTGTTGACAATGAATAATCCCTCAAGGAACATAACCTATATATTCCTCATATGGAAAGTAAATGTATTTTCCGTTAAAAAAAAAAAGAAAAAATAACTCTAGTGTCACACATTATCAACCAAGAAAATAATTCTAATGCCATGTAAGGGGAACACAATTCCATTCTCAAAACATTTACATATCACTCTTTCTTGCCATCATTCTATTATCTTCCTTTATTGGAATTATAACATTATTCCCAAAAATATGTCTTGATCTCAGGTCATGTCTCAGTATGAACCACCAATCTCCATTTGGCACATATGAGTAAAGGAACACTTGGTTGCAATGTTTTTGGAATCATAAGGATCCATAGTTTCAACCCACATTTTTTTAGAGGTAATACATATTTTCTCGCTATCATGATATTTCATTACATTTATTTAGTTGAAGGTATACCACCACTTTCAACTGAAAATAACACATTGAAAATCTTAGAAGTTCACTTGCATGATCTCTTATATATTTCATGTGTAACCTAACTTCCCCTCTATGAGGTTTTGATCACGATGGATAACATGACTAGATTGGTCGAAATCAAGCTCCATTCCACAATCTTATATCATGTTTCCACCTTGGCTTCCTTAGTGTGAACATTTTATTTACCTTTGTGTAGTTGTTGGGAAAGACATTATCGTTGGAAGTCTATTTGAGTAGCTTGAAATTAATGGGAAATAGAATGTACATTGTCATCAAGCATGCATAATATAAAAAATTCTCAATGTTTACTGTGTGACAAGATTTCATAAAAAATTAAGGGACTTAATGATGAGTTACCTCAAAAGTGTTAGAAAACACACATATAACATAGCATGCATTTCTTTCAAATTGTATAGTATCATTGTTGTCGTTGGTTGGGAATACTTTGAACCATGTACAAAGAGAGGGGTAGTGGAAGTATACTTTAGGCTTTCAAAGAAGGTTTGATTATTTCAACATCATCCCATAGTTCATTTTCCTATAATTAAAGTAATGAAACTTCCTCCATGCATGCTTATCTTTTAAAAAATCATCCATACGAACCTTTATATCACTGGCTCCATCTCAAACATGCTCAAACATGTGAAGAGCTAATGTTACTGTAGAGGATTTGAATTGGTGACTTGGGATGTAGTGGGAATTGAATATGTGGTTGATTCAACCATGCTTGATATGTTTCCTCTCCAATCTATGTTAATTTAATCACAATATCATGATTTGATATCTAACTATGGGGTGAAATATTAGATGCTAAATATGTTGTTCATTGTCAAAAACCTTATTATAGAAATATTGAACTTAGTAACACAATGCATTTAGTATGTTTAAATATTTTACAAAACATTTATTACAAGCATGAAAATATTTTTCCCAGCAAAAAACATGCAACCAATCACTTTATAAAATAAATATCAAACTAATTAATACAATTACATTTATTACATTAGTTCCATTGAAAATCCAGAAATCGAATTACTCAATGATCATTTTCTTACATCCCAAAGGGACATATAAAGGTAGATTTGATGCAAGGAAATTCTATGAGTGGTTGATATTCTATGAAATAGTTTAGCCTATTAAGTTATTAACAACTCATTACATGGATACAACCTATGTATTTCATACAAAACCCTCATGTTGTATTGTACATATTTCTACCTAGGTTAGTGAGTCAGGCCTGCATACTTGTGTTATATGTTTCTAAGCTAGAGTTCTAGTAAAGTTAAGATCCATGAGCCTAAGAACACGTTTGAAGTCATTTCACAAGTAATAAAAATAATATTTTTGTAGACCAAGTCAAACATGAGAATGGGGGGCTAGAATCCACTAGGGGAAAGAAAAGGGGGAGGGGGAATGGATTGAACCCAAGGGTAAATGTTCACAACATGACATCAAAAAGTGACTTAGGAATATGAAACCTATGTTAGGAAGATAAAATAAAGGGGGAAGTCTCGAAGTGGTGGGGAGAGTAGTTTTCTAATTGACACTTGGAGGGGTTTAGATATGCACACAAAAAGTTTTATTTCCCTTAACCTGACCATTAGAGCCTATCTCATTCAACCTAATTGTTTGTAAGTGACTAGACCTATCAAATGTGACTCGTACGATTTGAGGATGGAGATTTTGGTTTGAAGAGTAAAGTTAAATGTCAGGGAAACCATGGTTGGCATTACAAGATTAGACTATAGACTGAAGGTAAGAGTCTAATTGAACACAACCTTAAGAACTCTTAAATAGATGTGGAAAACCATGTTAAAATTCCATGGCTAAGGTTCCCTAATTTCCAAGGGTAAGGATGGAGCTACAAGTGAAAGTGGTGGGTAGAAATTTCTGATATAAGGTTGAAGGAGTGGCTAGGGGACTTCCAATGGTAGTTGTAACTCTCACAACCACTATACTTCGATACTTATTGACCATTACTCACCTAAAGCCGAAGATATATTAGTGGCACAACATGATGGACTACAAAATTCATTAAAGAGTGCACATTGGCATGGCTCGATGGGTAGAAGATGTGGTGAAAGGGTGCAATATCTTGGGTTTTCAACGTGGGGGATGTGAGATTGTGGTTAGGGAGGATGTTGAAGTTGGAACTTGGCTAGAATCTTGAACAATATTTACTGCATGATGTAGTTGATTCTAGGTGATACTTTAGCCTTGTGGAGTTATGGCCCCAACTTGATGTTGATCCACTACTAAGAGTTATAGAGTAGTGTGGTTTATGGATGGGAGGAACGTTTAATTTTTGCAACTATTTTTGATAAATTATGCTTCCCAAATTATTTTTCTAATTCATGGATGTTGGATATTATGTGTGTGTACATGTTATGCAAGCTTTTGTAAACTACTCGTACTTAATGATTGAATGTATGTTATTTGAAATTATGTTGAATGCTGAAAACATATTGGTACTTAAATATTGTTAAGTCAATTGAGTTTAAACATGCTTGTAAGGCTAGCTTGAATATGCTTAGTAATATACCATTGGGATATGCTCAGTAATATATCATTGGGATAATCACATGGGTATTGAACCCTCAATGAATATGTTTGTAAGGCTCAAAAAGGAAATGTGTCAAGAATCCTAGTTGGATCAACTTAAGGAGGAAAAGAAAATATATTCCTTCTTGGGATGGAATGGCTTGGATGTTTTATTGAATAGAAAACTTATATGGTCCATAATAAATGATTGACTTGGTTGAATTATGAAAAATTTCCCAAAACTATTAGAAATCCTACATGGCTTTTTTAGCTTTTATAAAAATTGTTATAACAACCCCAAGGTCACCCTATTATAAATATTGCTATGTGCATCAATGTGTATAATGATGTAAATAAATATAAATAATAAAAATGATGATTGGACTGAGATGGACATTGATTTAGAGTCTTGAAGTGAAAAGGGAGGCTTTCTTGTGGAACCCCAAGCCCAAATTTAATTTGTCATATGTTTTTTTGACTTGTTTAATGGTGTTGCTGGGAAATATTTAAGTAAAAGGGTGGATAATAACATGCCATTGGAAAGTACCTACATGTTCCCCTGAGTTAAACTCAATGGAGCAACAGAGTCAATGGTCAATGCATTTAATACTATGTATGGTCCATCGTTGAAAAGGGGGGAAACAAATGTAAAAGTAATTAAAGGAAGCATATGGGCTTTGAGAAAGAAGGATGGCACGAACCACTGCCATGAAAAGGGAATCTCTAGTCAATACACCATCAAATAGCATATTGCAAAAGATGACAAAAGAAGAAAGAAAGGATGGTGCATGAGATAGAGGGTCAAGAAGGAAAATATTGCTCTGGAAATTGTAAGTGAGCGAGTGCTCAAATCCCTGTTGTATATTAGGTGGAGCTTGAATAAAGATCTAGATTCCTAATTCTTTGTCAACAAGTGGAGGTCATCTCTCTAGATTCCCATGAAGGCCATAAGGTGGAACAACTAGTGTTATGTAGTTTCCTACAAGAGACATGTGGAGGTAATGGATTATGGATTCTTGATGTGCAAAGTGGATGGAAAATATTTTGTCTCTAGTGCTATTGGGGTGGAGAACTAGAGTTCTGTATTCTCTAAAATAATTCTGGCATGGATCTCAAGTAGTTTTGGATTCCCTCATCTAGTTATGGGGTGGAGCCTAGACTCTCTAGATTCCCTATTTATATTTTATTTCGGAGGAGAAATAAAGTTATTGATTCCCTAAAATAGTTGCGGGAGGGTTCTACAACTACTCTATATTCCCTGAACCTTTTGTAGGGTGGAGAATTTGATGCGTTGGATTCCTTGTTCTAATTGTGATAGATGGAGACACAATGCACTATGGATTCTTGGAAGTCAGGTGGAGGCTCCATAGACTCTGGATTCCGATGTGGATGTGCACATGATTGGTGTGAATATCCCTTGAGAACTTCTCTTCATAGGCTCTAAATCAAACTTGGGGGTGGTTTCTATATGAAAGGATTTTCGTGAAACTAGCCTATTGTTTGGTGGAGAATGGAAGTACCAATATCAGTTACCATTCATAAAATCCTTAGATAATTTACCTACCTGTGCTATCTTGTAAATAAACTCCATGTAAATTCTTATTTCTTATTTGAAATGAAAATGATTGAATGCATGTTTTTCCTTAGTGGTTGCAAGGCTACTTGTAAGATTGTGCATATATGGCAGCTGGTAATACTCCAACGAACGATAGTCAAATGATAGCTTCTTGTATGCCTATATATATATATATATATCACATTGAAAAAAAATAAATTAAAATGTTGTAAAATCATTATAAATTTGAATAATTTTACAAATATATCAATAAACATTTTATAGTTTGCATATTAGGGATTAGTGTGATTCGCCAATGTTTTTAAACTTCAAGAAAATCTTCCATCCTTAAAATTTTCCTTGCAATGCAACAACCCATGCCTCTTAACACAAATTATTTCAAGGCAAGGCATATTTGTGTGTGTGTGTGTGTGTCTTACATGTACATATTAATATATATATATATATGTATATGTATATGTATATGTATATGTATATGTATATGTATATGTATAGTATATGTACATGTACAGACACACACACACACACACACACACTATGCCTTGCCTTGAAATAATTTGTGTTAAGAGGCATGGGTTGTTGCATTGCAAGGAAAATTTTAAGGATGGAAGGTTTTCTTGAAGTTTAAAAACATTGGTGAATCACACTAATCCCTAATATGCAAACTATAAAATGTTTATTGATATATTTGTTAAATTATTCAAATTTATAATGATTTTATATATAGTCTCTAAATAATGTTGGCGATTTTTAAGGTAAAATAATTTTATATTCTAAAATTTGGGCAAATCATCTTTTATAAAAATTGGAAATTGGTGAATCTTTTTTGTGGAAAATCATGGAAAATTAGCCCACTGGATGAATATTAGCCCCTAAAATTTTCCATGTTGCATTGTTTATTGGAGTTTGCATTGATACCTACCTAGAACAACATGGACATGCAAGCTTCATTTCAATATCAAGAGGGATCACAGTTAATGCATAGACTATATATATATATATATATATATATATATAAGCTCAGGAGGGAGTCACACAATTCACAACAAATCCCTGTGATTAGCTCCATTTTTTGCTTCCATGGATTTTTTTAATGTATTTTTCTCCAATTTGTTGTAAAAAGCAGTGTTATTTATCGGGATGGCGCTATTTTTGGCGTTGTTTTCACCGACCAAATCATTTAGGCACTAAATTAGGAATTAATAACACTAGAAGTAGGGCCAGATATTGTGTCAGAAATAACACCAGAAATATCGCCATAAATTTCCTTGGGAATATTGCTAGACATAGAATTGGGTTAAAATCCTTTTTTTGCACCTAAATTATCTCCTTGGTTAGCTCCCTTTTTAGCATAGGATGTGCCTAAAAAATTAATTAATTGAGGTGTTCGGGGTTAAGTGGATAGGGGCTTTGAGGATTATGGGATTTAGGGATTTGGTGTACAAGGATTAAGGGTTAAGGGGTTAGGGGTTAGGGATTACGGGATTAAGGGTCGAAAGCTAAGGGATTTGGTGCTTACGAGTTAGGTATTTTAATGGTTAATGGTTGGGATGTTTCAGGTTTGGATGGCCTGTCGAAGCTTGTTGTTACAGGATTAAATTTTAGTTCCTTTACTAATTTTTATTAATTAAGGTTTCGAGAGTTGTTTTTATTACACATAAAATTGCTTAAGCATGTGTTTCCTTTCTTAATTAGACTAGATCTAGGAAATCCAATTATTCGTTCAATTATTGCATACCTCACCCTGCCATAATATTCTATGATTATACCATTTTTACACCATTACTTGTTACAATTAATTTGATGTAACTGTTGCCAATTGTACCAATATTCCTTCATCATTATTAGTTTGTTTTCTTTATTATTTGTGTTGTTACATCTGAAGATCAATGCAATCATTCAGAAACTCCTTTTGATTTAAAATTTCCGAATTGGTAATAAGGAGGAGTAATCGTTGATCATTCCAACACCTTGACATTCTACCCTATGAAAGCATATGTGTGCGCTGAAGCAACTTTGTAACAGGTTCCTAGCATTGTTGAGTAGTGTGCTTATGAGTAGTTATGGGTGGAGTACTGGTTATACGCAAAGCTAACTCTGTTAATGTGTTGTTATAACATTTCGAAGCATTGGAAATTTTTTGAAGGGCTGGATGGTTGAGTTACTTTGAAAAATTATAGGGTTTCAGTGAATTGGTTGCTTTAAAATTTTCCTAAGCCTTAGTTGAACAACACTCTTTGGTCACGGGCTTCAAAATTTTTGATGAATAAGAAGTTATCACAAAATTAATAGGGCTTCCTAGGATAGGAGAATGGTGGTTCTCAAGGAGAGTGGCCAATCCTGAAGCTAAGGCCATATTCTTACTAGAGGGAGAAGAATTGATGACCAAACATAGGGGTTTTGATAAAACATCTCTTCCTCACCCTTTGAAATATGTAGCCCTCTTCATCCAAAAATTCATTACCTATGAGGGCCATTTTGGGATTATTTTCAATTATCACTTTCAATTGGTAGCACACTTGAGGACAAGGTGGTTGATTAATTTAGCATACTACTTGTTGAAGTCATTACAACACATGAAAAAGGTTGTGAAATGGGAAAAACATTTAGAAGCTTGTGTGACTAACCATGAGCTCATTAAATTAATCATCATGCATTCATTATAGAGACAAGGAAGCTTGTGGCATGCTTTAATAGTGATACATTGTGCTGGCACAAATGATGAGCATGAAGAGGCTGAAGTAGCACTCAGGGCTGAAGAATCCCCTAGCGCTAAAACAACATCAAGTAATAAAGAAACACCTGATGTTGAAATAACACCAAGTACTGAAGAAAAACCCAGTGCTGAAAAAACACCTATTGCTAAAACTGTGACATATTCCAAGAGAAAGATAATCGTGGGCTCTAAGCAGAATAGGGCTGATACACCTCATATGATTGGTCGAGAAAACTAGAAGAGCTCGTGTTCCCTTAGAATGACCCCCAATTCATCCTCATAAGGAAAGGGGACATAGATAAAAGAACTTGTGGTGGTGTCTAGTGAGTTATCAGAGGAAATATGAGGTGGGTACCCAATTGTAGAGGAAGTGTTGGAGGAAGAAACTAATGGAACAACAACTATGCCTGAAACTAGAGCTAAGGAAGAAAATACCCCTGAAGGGACCAAGGGAGTAGAAAAAAGGTAATAGTGCTGAAAATGAAACTCTAAAGGCTAATTGGTGGAAGAACCCCTGGGGAAAGCATTTGAGTATATTTTATACTAGAAGAGACTCAAAACATATTGCTACAACTGAGGGGGGATGTGTTGATGTAGCTAGCCCTAATGGGTTTGAGGAGCAACGGGACAAAGGAAAGAAGGCAGTAATACAAATTGGGCTAGAATCCAATAACTATTATTTAGATAAGTGAATTATTGACGTTGGATATCTGAACCATTGGTGCTCAACAAATCATCACTGGCATCATGTCGAATAGTCAACACTTTAGTTAACGTCGGATATTTGAGGGTAGAGACTTCGATTATCTAATACAAAAAATGGCTGACATTGTCATGGAAAAACCGAAGTCGGCTTTGCGATGCTGTAATTTGTCAGATATTTGATGCACAAAACATCGAATATCCAATAAGTCCCATACTACGTTTCGTCGCCCCAAACTTGCAAAATTGCAATAGTTTTCTGTCGGATTTTTGACAATTTTTTAGTTTAGTCTGATGGGGAAAATAAACTTTTTAAGTGTTGAATAATTGATAGTCTACCTAGATTGTGCGACGAGAGTGTTATCACTTCGACACTCCATTTTGTTGGTATGGAGTGGCTCGTTCAATGTATCAACATCGGATAACCGATGTGACATTGAATTAGTTTGACGAGAATTTTGAATATCAGAAACGTCATTTCGTCGATATGGGGTATGCAGCTTGATGATGCCATATCAGATATTCGATGAATAACAGTTTTATTTAGCGAGAGTTTCATATGTCTGACGCTTCATTATATTGTTTGTGCATCAAACATCAAATGCCCCTATTTCTATAGGGAGTTGTCTATAATGCGATTTTTTGGAGATTCTGGTGACGGAATCCGGCGGAAGAAATGAGGTTAAATCTTGATTTTTAGCAGTTAAAATGGTTTTTTAACTGCATATTTGGATTCAGCGCCATGGAAAACCCCTGGGAGCCATTGATTGTGCAGAAACTAGCTATCAAACTTGCGATTCCAATGAATTGCTGCCGGATTTTGACCGGAAAAATCCGCCGGAAAAGCTTTCAAAAAGTCGCGTTATAGACTATTTCATTTCTATCCAATGGGAGTGTCATACTACTGACGCTTCATTCCGTCGATTTTGCGTTGATTATCCAATGATTATGTCGACTGATAAGAATTGAATATTTGATAGCTAGCCTATTCTATTGAATATTCGATGAAAGTCTGTATTAAAAAAATATAATTTCACAAATTTTTTATCTCAATCATGGTTACTTTTAGGCACTTTATTTCTTCAATCAAGATAAGAAACTTGGTTATAAGTCCACCTTGTAAACTCCATAGTATATATTAAGCAACTATAAGATAAATTCATGAGTAAATTTTTTTATATGGTCACATCCTTATTTTATAAAGTTATGTTGCCTTAGGCTAATTTTGTAGCACATTACGTTATGCAATGATAGCCCTCTTAAACCTTAATGTTTCATTATTTATGGCTATTCCAAAACATGATGTGACCTTTGAGTAGATTAATGGTTTGATTATTCACACATGTACTTAGTTTTTGTTATTTGACCACACCAATTCATGAAAAATTTGGCATTACTTCCCAAATTAATCAACAACTTCAAGTTTGAGAATGGAAAACTACTTCTTTATCAAACCTTCATTAATAGAAAATCTTCTAAATATAGGCATCTAAAAATCGAAGGCTTGGTAAACAAGTACGAACAGGATAAAACACAGGCCATTAGAGCCAACTCAATTGTTATGAATATTTTCATACTACCTAGTTGGCTTAGTTTTCTTGAAAAATTCAAAGGCTTTGACATGAAAATTGCTTTGACGTTTGCTCAAAATTTCAATGGAGCATGACCCCTAGTTTGAAAACTATCCATTATCATTACAAAGGATTCCATAAGCTTGATAAACAACCTCCCTCAATAGGGTGATATGTGGTCAAATGACGCCACAATTTTGATTGAAAATTAGGCTTAGTTCCTTGAAAAACCCTCTCTATTATTAGACTTTTAGAAGGGAATTTATGGGGATGTGTTATCTCAACCATGGAATTACAGATATTTTTCCATCCATAAGTTTTTCACATATTAAAGTAGCTATAGTATGACCTACCATTACCATATATGTATTTTGATGGATCTTAAGGAATGAAAACTGTTAAATATGTTATCTTATCTTCTTACAAGTCTAAAAAAAATGGTTGTGATTATTAGAAAATGTAAGAACCATGATACAAGGTTGTATCACCATGGACCCATTAAAATTATAATCTCAACTGAGTTATAAATATTAAACATTTAGTGGGAGTATTTTTTTCAAGTGTATTTAGACTAAACACAATATAGGGTTCATCACCAAAAGGACTTGTTGAGTCACCTACCCTAAAGGATGCAAACCATTGAAAATGTTTACAATCACTCATCCTAAAAACAAAGTTAAAGTTTAAAAAACAAACTCTAATTAAAATATGGTAGGTGGGGTCCCTTATCCCGTAGCGTAATAAGGAGATATATTTGCATTTTTTTCTTATTTTTATTGCTATAAGAAATTTCATATTGCTTGTATGTGTTATGTGTGATTGCAAAATGACATTAAATTTGGTAAGTCGACAAAATTTACTTCCAAACAAAGTGATCCGTAAACTGTTGTGGATATTCCACTGCATAGTTCATCACAACATATCTGATAATATTATAAAAAATATGAGATTCTACACTATTACAGTTTTATTTAATTTCTATATTTGTAAAATTAACTGTAATTAGTGCATGCATGTAAAAGTAAATCAAGAAGAAAAGTAGAGAATGAAAAAATAAGCTCACCCAAACATAATACACAAGATATTATCTCTGTGAAACCTTTTAGGGATAAAACCCACCTGTAAGGTGAGGTTGCTTCGTTCTCTTTCTCTATCTGGAAATATGGTTGCAAATACAAAGAAGTAGTGTTTGTGGCCTGTGGGCTGCTACAGTGCACAAGTCCTCTCTATGTGCTCTACCTCCTATCTCTCCTGGCTATCTTTGCTCAGCTGTGGAAAAAAATTCTCTGAAAAGAATGGAATGCCTCTTCCTCCTAGTGGCCCCGTTATAACAAAACCATATAGCCTACTAGTGGTTAAGCTTAACTACATCAACTCTTAATTAGAGTTACAAAATATATTCTTCTAGAGTCTTTTACATCACAAACACGTGGCTAGCCCTTTTCCATGAATAATGGGGGCTAAGACGGCATCCTCCCGAACTATAAGTGTGAAAATAGGAAGGTCAAATTTTGAGTGGCATAACGTTTTCATACTGACTTTGATTGATGTGATTATTGCACCGTTGGAAATCTTTCTATGTGTATAATAACATGAAAATGTGGTCCACTTTGGCGGTAAATTTTTACCACCAAAAAACGTTGTTTGATGCCTCAAAATGCTCCCGGAAGGTTTCAGACCCTATTTTGCCAAACAAGGTCCCGTCGGTATAAATTGTCCCTTGAACTGATTG
The DNA here is from genome assembly GCA_000404065.3 of Pinus taeda. Taxonomy (NCBI): domain Eukaryota; kingdom Viridiplantae; phylum Streptophyta; class Pinopsida; order Pinales; family Pinaceae; genus Pinus; species Pinus taeda. The sequence continues at coordinate 120,562 of APFE030553583.1, read as the reverse complement.
CTCCACTTTTTCCACTCCAAATGCATAGAGATGGATGAAAAACAATATAATGATCCCATTTGGATCACACCTCCCCATTTTGGGAGGCTTTTGCTCCCAAAATTCTTTTACTAAATGAGTTGAGGAATTTTTTCCTCCACCTTCTCTTTGGCGTAACATTTAGCTTTTCCTCGAAGTTGTCCCTTCAACCCAATCTGCCAAAGGTTTGGTTGCCCTTCTCTTGTGGTTCTAGACCTCTTTTGCAAAACTATATCTTCTGTCAAATCTACTTGAGCGTCTGGTGCCAAATCCTCCACATGAGGTAGGACTTGTTCATCTTCTTGATCTAGCATGGAAGGCTCATAGAGTTTCAAATTCTCTACATTTACAACTACGTAAATGCGCATATATGGTGGTAAACTGACTCGATAGGCATTATAAGCCACCTTTTCCAATATCTCAAAGGGACCATATCTTAGAGCCTTGATTTTCGTACTAGGCCCCTACAACCTCTCCTTGTTCAACTGTAACCATACTCTGTCTCCCACCTTAAATGATTTCTCTGTTCTGTGTTGATAATTCTTGGCCTTATACTTCACTTGCGAATTCTACAGTGCTTCATGTACTTGTAGATGGATCTTCTTGATATTCTCTATACAATTTTCAGCCCTTAAAGCATCTTTCATAAGGGCTTCCTTCACTCCTCCTTGCTACCCATATGAAATATCCAGAGGTGAAGGTGGAAAATATCCAAAACAAGTTTCAAATGGGGACTTTCCTATAGAAGTGTGGACTAATAGATTATAAGAATGTTGTATATATACCATATTTTCATCCCAAGTCTTTGGATGCATCTAGTTGTGACCCCTAAGAAGTTGCACCAAAGTCTCATTGACTACTTCTGTCTACCCATCTATCTGGGGATGGAATGTTGTAGATCTCTTCAACTTCCTTTCCATCTTCTCGCATAATGTAGTCCATAATGCATTGAGAAATCTTGTATCCCTATCTAAAATGATGATCCTTGGTATCCCAAAGTTTACCCAGACCTGTCCAAAGAACAAGTTTGTTGCTTTTTGTCCACTAATTCTATTTTTATAGGGCATTAAAACACACATCTTGTTGAACCTATCAACTACCACAAACAGGTAGTCATGTCCCTTCCTAGTTGTCGGTAAACCTCCCACCAAGTCCATGGAATTTATTTTCCAAGGACAAGTAGGTATAGGTAAGGGATGATACATACCTTGTTTCCTATTACCAGGCTTGTTGGTACAACAAAGAATGCATCCTCTTATGAACCTAGCTACTTGTTCTTGCATCTTGGGCAAATACACATACCTATGCAAGTTAGCCATGGTCTTCCCTACACCAAAGTGCCCTGCAACCTTAGAGGTGTGAACCTCTCTAATCAACTACAAATTCTCACCTTTAGGAACACATAGCTTATCCAACCTATAGAGTAACCCATCCTACAGATAGTAGTCAATGATGTTGTCATCATCGTGCACATGAATCTGACTCTGCAACTGCTGATACACTTCCTTGAAGTCCTCGTCTTCTGAATATGCCTCTTTGTATGCATCACGGGTGAATGGAACCATGTTCATAATAGTCACCAAAGTTATAATCTTTGATGTGGGTGGCCTTGAAAGCATATTAGGAAACTTGTTTGTGTTTCCCTTCTTATACTTGATCACCAAATGAATTTGTTGTAAAAACCACATCCATTTGTAGTGCCTGGTCTATTGTAGCTTATTCTGGGCTTGAAAGTACTATAACGGATAGAGATCTGTGTGGATTATTGTCTCCTTTCCCATCAGATAGTGCTTCCACTTCTTCACAACTTAGACCATGGAATAGAGCTCCTTATCATTGGCAGGGTAGTTAAGAACTGCCCCATGAAATACTTCAGAATGGTAGAAAACAAGCCTCCCTTGCATCAAAATAACTCCCATAGCATGCCCACTCACATCTGTCTCCACTTCAAAGGAAAGTTGCAAGTTTTGTAATTCCAAAACTAGTGCTTCACTGATATTCTTATTTAACTCATCAAAAGCCTTTTGCTTCCCTTTTCCCCACTGGAAACTCTTTCCACTTGTTGTTATGGTGTGGAGAGGTGCTGCTACCACTGAAAATGAGGCTATGAATTTCCTCAAGTACTATGCTGCCCCAATGAAACTCCTAACCTCAGTAATATTAGTAGGCGCCGAGCATTTCATGATGGCCTCCATCTCTGAAGGATCTATCTTCATTTCTTCTCCACCAATCACATATCCCAAAGACACCAAGGGCTGATGCACAAACTCGCACTTCTTGAGATTTTCTAGTAGTTGGTGCTTCTTTAATATTTCCAGCACCTGCATCAAATGTGAAATATGCTCCTCCTAGATAGCACTATATACTAGTATATCATCCAAATAGACAATAACAAAAAAATCTATAAAAGGGTGCAATACATCATTCATTAATCTCATAAATATAGCTAGTGCATTACATAGGCCAAATGGAATAACTAACCAATCATTCAAACCTTTCCTGGTTTTGAAGGCCGTATTCCATGTATCTTCTTCTTTGAATCGAACCTGGTGATATCTAGATTTCAAGTTCAGCTTGGTGAAATAATTTGCTTGTTGCTGCTGATCTAGCAAATCATCTATCCTGGGTGGGGGCTATCTATTCTTGAGTGAGATTTTATTCAAGGCCCTATAATCTATACATATCTGCCAAGTCCCATCCTTCCTTGGAAAAATAATTATGGGCGACCCACATGGTGATGTACTTAGTCGAATGAAACCCTGTTCCAGCAGCTACTGCAACTATTTCTTCACCTCACTTGCTTCTATAACAGATTTCCTATGTAACCCAATATTTGGCAATAGGGAGTTTCACAATAGCTAGATCTCATGCTCCACTTCTCTCTTAGGGGGTAACCCTTTAGGCTCTCAGAACATGTCCTTGTATGCTTGTAAAAACTCCTCCAATTGTTGTTTTTGTTTCTTAGTACACCCCTCTAGGGATGACTTGCCTCTTATTGACTCCTCTATAGACTGAACTTCTCTTAAAAACAATAAAAATACTTCTTGCTAGAACTGATCAATTTCTTAGCCTGGTTGGAACTTACCAGTGAAATTTTCGACTTTCCTTTGTGCGCATTGATGATGAATGATTTTCCATCCTTGATGAGCCAGTATTGGTTATCTCTCCTCATGAATATTGCATCATGCATGTACATGTATGGACTCCCAAGTATGACTCCACATACATCAAGGGTAACTACATCTAGATCTGCTTCATCAATAAAATCGGCACTGATAGCAAATCTAATTTTTCACTGTTTTGTCACCTTTAGCTTTGCATCCTTATGTACCCATCTCAATGGATATGGGTTTGGATGATCACGAACTTCCAGCCCTAACTTCTTGACCAAATATGCTGCAATGAGATTCACCTATGATCTTGAGTCAAACAGAGCATCAATATTCGTCTTCTTGACATGTATCTTTACATGGAAGAGTTTGGTCATTTCTTTCTCTTCATGTTGCTAAAGGCTACTTAGATTCACCTCCTTTTGCACTAACATACAGATGATCTCTCATCCACGTCCGAGCTACTTTCAACTTGGTTGCTCAAATCAATGGCCATGAGATTCTTCTTTTTATTATATTTCTTCTTGTTCTTCAGCTTTAACTCTGGATGCAATTTCCAGCACTTCTCCTTTGTATGGCCATCAATGTTGCAGTGGTTGGAGTGGTTACTATGATCTTTGCACTGGTGTGTTGTGGTTTCCGTATTTTTATATTTTCCCCCTTTTTTCTTCTTCTTCCCCTCCTTAGAAGCATCTTGTTTCTCCTTCTTCTTTGATTCACTTGGTTGTGCTCTTTTCAGACCTATGTTCTCGAGGTACTGTGCCTATACACAAGCCTCATCCACTGTTTTGGGCTTGAACAACATCACTTTCTAACACAGTTGGCGGTGGAGACTCCACAAATACTTGAGGAGTACATCTGGGTTATTTGGAGAGATACACAACATTATAGCCATCTTTATGAATTCCGTGGTGTACTCCTGCACGCTTTGGCGTAGATTTTTCCTGAAGTAATGCCACCAGATCCACTGGTCTTCCACGTACCCAATGGGATAAAAATGCAACTTAATGAAGGTTTTGAAATCCTCCCACTTAGTCACTAGAGGTTCTCCTTCCAACCTTAGGATTTTCATGTGGCTCTCCCACCAAGTCAATGCATGACCCTCCAATTTCAGCCACGCGAATGAGATCTTCTGCCCTCCCTCGATCTTATGGACACTGAAATAAATTTTTAATTGTTGCAACAACTAGTTTAGCTTTAGAGTGTTGATCATGTTGTGGTATGGCTTGATATCTACTTTTTCTTCCACTTTAAACAGGGATTGGTTCATGACACTCAAACTGGGTTGATCTTTTTTAGGTTCTTTCTTTGGTTGGTTCTCTGTGTCTTCCCAATCTCCCGATCCCCCTTCTGATTTTTCCTCTACATTTGAACCCCCTTCTTCTACCCAGCTTATTTCTTAGAGCCGTTATGAGGAGGTTTACATTACATTTTATATCCGTGACTTGTTCTTCAAGCCGTGAAAACCTCTCCTCTACAGGATCACGATGTTTGTTGATAGATTCTTCGCCCATGATTAGGGTTTTACGATTTTAAACCTTTTCGATCTAGATCCCTGCAATATCTACAAAGTACGCTAAGAAACATGCTCTGATACCAAATGATTCATAAAATTCTGTGAAATCAAGAAGATCTAGATCTGTAAAATTAACTGTAATTAGTGCATGCATGTAAAGGTAAATCATTAAGAAAATTAGAGAACAGAAAAACTAAGCTCACACGCACATAATACACAAGATATGCTCTATGGGAAACCCTTTCAGGAGAAAACCCAACACAAAGGTGAGGTTGTTTCGCTCTCTTTCTCTATTTGGAAATATGGCTGCAGATACAAATAAGTAGTGTCTATGGCCCATGGGCTGCTACAGTGCATAGATCCTCTTTGTGTGTTCTACCCCCTATCTCTCGTGGCTATATTTTCTCAGCTACGGAAGAAATTCTCTCAAAAGAATGGAATTCCTCTTCCTCCTAGTGGCTTAGTTATATCACAACTTGATAGCCTACTAGTGGTTAAGTTTGACTACATAAACTCTTAACTAGAGTTACAAAATAGACTCTTATAGAATATTTTACATCACAAACACGTGGATATCCCCTTTTCAATGAATAATGGGGGTTGATGCGGCATCCTCCCGAGCTATAGTTGTGAAAATAGGAAGGTCAACTTATGAGTGACATAACCTTTGTATACAGACTCCGATTGACACGATTCATGTGTTGTTGGAAAGCTTTATGTGTGTATAATAGCATGAAAAGGTTATCAGCTTTAGAGACAAAGTTTACCCCCAAAAAACTTCGTTTCATGCCTCAAAACGCTCCCAGAAGGTTTCAGACCCCGTTTTTCCAAACTAGGTCTCCCCGGTATAAAAGGTCCCATGAGCTGATTCCTCCACTTTTTCCACTCCAAATGCATTGAGATGGATGAAAAAAATATAATGATCCAATTTTGATCACACTTCCCCATTTTGGGAGGATTTTTGTCCCCAAAATCTTTTATTGAATGAGGTGAGGAAATTTTTCCTCCATCTTCTCTCTAGTCTACCATTTAGCTTTGCTTAGAAGTTGTCCCTTTCTGCCAAAGGTCTTGTTGCCCTTGTCTTGTATTTTTGGACCTCTTCTACAAAACTGTATCTTTTTTCAACTCCGCCTGAGCGTTTGGTGCCAAATCCTCCATTGAAGGTAGGACATATTCCTCTTCCTGATCTAGCATGGAAGGCTCATAGAGTTTCAAATTTTCTACATTTACAACTGAGTAAATGCGTATATATGGTGTTAAACTGAGTCGATAGGCATTACCACCCACATTTTCTAGTATCTCAAAGGGACCATACCTTAGAGGCTTGATTTTCTTACCAGGTCCCTACAACGTCTCCTTGTTCAACTGTAACCATACTATGTCTACCACCTTAAATGATTTCTTTGTTCTGTGCTAATCATGCATGGCCTTATACTTCACCTGTGACTTATGCAATGTTTCTTGTACATGTAGATGGATTTGCCTAGTATTATCTATAATTTTTTCAACCCTCAAGGCATCTCCTGTAAGGTCTTCCTTCACTCTTCCTCGCTGCCCATATGCAATATCCAAAGGCGAAGGTGGAAAATATGCAAAACAAGTTTCAAATGGGGACTTTCATGTAGAAGTGTGGACTAATATGTTATAAGAATGTTGTATATGTACCATATTTTCATCCTCAGTCTTCAGATGCTTCTGGTTGTAACCCCTCAAAAGCCGCACCAAAGTCCTATTAACTACTTTTGCCTGCCCATTTGTCTGTGGATGGAATGTGTTATATCTCTTCAACTTCGTGTCCACCTTCTCCCACAATGTAGTCTAGAATGCACTGAGAAATCTTGTATCCCTGTCTAAAATGATGCTCCTTGGTATCCAAAGTGTACCCAGACCTTTCCAAATAAAAAGTTTGTTGCTTCTTGTCCGATGATTGTCTTTCTACAGTGCATTAAGACACAAATCTTGATGAACTTGTCAACTACCACAAATAGCTAGTTATGTCCCTTCCTGGTTGTCAGTAAACCTCCCACAAAATCCATGGAAATGATTTCCCAAGGACGAGTAGGTATAGGTAAGAAATGATACATACCCTGTTTCCTATTATGAGGCTTGTTGATACAACAAAGCATGCATCCTCATATGAACCTAGCTACTTGTTCTTGCATATTGGGCTAATAGACATACCTCTGCAAGTTAGCCATGGTCTTCCCTAAGCCAAAGTTCCTTGCAACTTTGGAGGTGTGATCCTCTCTAATCAGTTGCAAACACTCATATTTAGGAACAAATAGCTTATCCAGCCTATAGAGTAACCCATCCTGGAAATGGTAGTCAACGATGTTGTCACCAGCATGCACATGACTCTGACTCTGCAACTATTGGCACACCTTATTGAAGTCCTCATCTTCTGAATATGCCTCTCTGTATTCATCATAAGTGAATGGCCCCATGTGCATAAGAGTCCCAAAAGTTGTAATCTTTGATGTGGGTGGCCTTGAAAGCATATCAGAAAACTTGTTTATGCTCCCTTCTTATTCTTGATCACCAAATAAAAATTGCTATAAAAACCCCATCGAGTTGTAGTGCCTGGCCTGTTGTAGCTTATTCTGGGCTTGCAAATACTGTAACGACTGGTGATCTGTGTGGATTATTGTCTCCTTTCCCATCAGATAGTGCTTCCACTTCTTCAGAGCTTGCACCACAACATAGAGATCCTTATCATAGGTAGGGTAGTTAAGAACTACCCCATGAAATACTTCAAAATGGTATCAAATAGGCCTTCCTCCTTGGATCAAGACAACTCCCATAGCATACCCACTCACATCTATCTCCACTTCAAAGGGCCGTTGCAAGTATGGTAATGCCAGAATTTGTGCTTCACTGATCTTTTACTTTAACTCATCGAAAGCCTTCTTCTTCCCTTTCCCCACTTGAAACTCTTGCCACCTGCTATTATGGCATGGAGCAGTGCTGCTACTATTGAAAATGAGGCTATGAATTCCTCAAATATTGTGTTTCCCCAATGACACTCCTAACCTTAGTAACATTAGTAGGCACCGATAATTTCATGATTGCCTCCATCTTGGAAGGATCTATCTTCAATTCTCCTCCACCAATCACATATCCCAAATACACCAAGAACTGTTGTGCAAACTCACACTTCTTGAGAGTTTCTAGCAGTTGGTGTTTCTTCAATGTTTCTAGCACCTGTGTCAAATGTAAAATTTGATCCTCCCAGGTAGCACTATATACTACTATATCATCCAAATAGACAATAAAAAATGAATCTATAAAAGGGCATAGTACATCATTCATTAATCTCATAAATCTAGCACATGTATTACATAGGCCAAATGGCATAACTAACCACTCATACAAACCTCGTCTGGTTTTGAAGGCGATCTTCCATGTATCTTCTTCTTTGATTTGAACTTGATGATATCTAGACTTCAAGTCCAATTTGGTGAAATAATTTTCTTACTGCAAATGATCTAGCAGATCGTCTATCTTGGGCAGGGGGTATTTGTTCTTGAGCATGATTTTATTAAATACCCTGTAATCTATACACATCTGCCAAGTCACATCCTTCTTTGGCACAATTATGATGGGTGACCCACATGGCGATGTACTCAGTCAAATGACACCTTGTTCCAGCAGTTGCTACAACTGTTTCTTCACCTCACTTGCTTCTATAATAGAATGCATGTACAACCCAATTTTTGGTAATGGGGAGTTTGGAAATAGTTGGATCTCGTGCTCCACTTTTATCTTAGGGTGTAACCTTTTATGATCTTGGAACATGTCCTTGTATGCTTATAACCACTCCTCCAACTATTGTTTTTCCTCTAGGGATGCCTCACCTCTTATTGACTCCTCTATAGACTGACCTTTTCTTAAAAACAATAAAACATACTTCTTGCTGGAACTGATGAGTTTCTTAGCCTGGTTGGCCTTTGTGCACGTTGATAATGAACGATTTTCCATCCTTGGTGAGTCATTACTGGTTAACTCTCCTCATGAATATTTCATCATGCATGTACATGTATGGACTCCCAAGCACGACTTCACATACATCAAGGGTAATGACATCCATATCTACTTCATCAATAAAATTAACACTAATACCAAATATGATTTTTCACTATTTTGTTAGCTTTAGCTCTACATCCTTATGTACCCTTCCTAGTGGACATGGGTTTGGATGATCAAGAACTTCCAGCCCCAATTTATTGAAAAAATCTACAACAATAAGATTCGCCCATGATCCTGAGTCAAACAAATCATCAATCTTTGTCTTCTTGACCTGTATCTTTACATGGAATAGTTTAGTCATTTATTTATCTTCTTGTGGTTGAAGGCCACTCAGATTCACCTCCTTCTGCACTTATGTACAAACGATCTTCTCATCCACATCCGAGCTACTTTTAACTTGGTTTCTTAAATCAATGGCCATGAAATTATTATTCTTATTATCTTTTTCATGTTCTTCAGGTTTAGCTCTGGATGCAATTTCCAACACTTTTCCTCTGTATGGCCATCAATGTTGTAGTGGTTTCCAGGATCTTTGCAATGGTGTGTTGTGGCTGCTGTATTTTTATATTTTCCCCCTTTTTTCTTCTTCTTCCCCTCCTTAGAAGCATCTGGTTTTCCCTTTTTCTTTGATCCACTTGATTGCGCTCTTTTTAGGCCTATGTTCTCCAGGTAATGTGCCTATACAAAAGCCTCATCCACCTTTTTGAGCTTGAAAAACATCGCTTGCAAACAAAGATGGAAGTGCAAACCCCCAAAATACTTGAGGAGTATATCTAGGTTCTTTGAAGATATACCCAACATTATAGCCATCTTTTTGAATTCTATGGTGTACTCCTGCACGCTTTGGCTGGGCTTTTGCTTGAAGTAATGCCACCAGATCCACCAGTCTTCCACGTACCCAATGGGATAAAACTATGACTTAATGAGGGTTTTGAAATACTCCCACTTAGTCAATATATGTTCTCCCTCCAACCTTAGGGTTTCTGTGTGACTCTCCCACCAAGTTAGTGCACGACCCTCCAATTTCAATTGTGTGAATGAGATCTTCTACCCTTCCTCGATCTGATGGACACTAAAATAAACTTCCAGTTGTTGCAACTAGTGATTTAGCCTCAGAGCATCGATCTCACTATGGTATGGCTTGATATTGACATTTTCTTCCACTTTAAATATGGATTCGTTCATGACACTCGAACTAGGTTGATGTTTTACAGGCTCTTTCTTCGGCTAGTTCTCTACATCTTCTCGATTTCCCAATCCCCCTTCTAATTTGTCCTTTGAATTCAAACCCCCTTCTTCTCCAACTATCCCTAGCTTATTTCCTAGAGCTGCCATGAGGAGGTTTACATTACGGTTTATATTCACGACTTGTTCTTTGAGCCATGAAAACCTCACCTCTACAGGATCACGAGGTTTGTTTAGAGATCCGTTGCACATGATTAGGGTTTTACAATTTTTAGCCTCGATGATCTAGATCCTTGCAATCTCCAAAAAATACCCAAAGAAACCTGCTCCGATGCCAAATGATTCATAAACTGGCATGGATATATGACTGGACAGTCTGTCACAATAGATATGATAATATTATAAAAAATATGAGATTCTACACTATTACAATTTCATTTAATTTCTACATCTGTAAAATTAACTATAATTAGTGCATACATGTAAAAGTAAATCAAGCAGAGAATTAGATAACAACAATATAAGCTCACACACACGTAATACATAAGATATGATCTCTCGAAAACCCTTTCGAGAGGAAACCCAGCTGGAAGGTGAGGCCACTTTGCTCTCTTTCTTTGTTTGGAAACATGGTTGTAGATATAAATAAGTAGTGTCTATGGCCCGTGGGATGCTACAATGCATATATCCTATCTATGCGCTCTACATCCTATCTCTACTGACTATATTTTCTCAACGATCGAACAAAATTCTCTCAAAAGAATGGAATGCCTCTTCCTCCTAGTGGCCCAGCTATAACACAACCCGATAGCCTACTATTGGTTAAGTTTGACTACATCAACTCTTAGCTAGAGTTACAAAATAGACTCTTCTAGAGTCTTTTACATCACAAAAACGTGGCTCCCCCGCTTTCCATGAATAATGGGGGTTGACGCAACATCCTCCCGAACTATAGGTGTGAAAACGAGAAGGTCAGCTTCTGAGTGGCATAACTTTTGAATACGAACTCTCATTGATGCGATTATTGCGCCATTGGAAAGATGTATGTGTGTAGAATAGCATGAAAAGTTTTAGAACTTAAGCAGTAAAGTTTTACCCCCTATAAATTGTCGTTTGATGCCTCAAAATTCTCCCGGAATGTTTCAGACCCTATTTTACCAAATTGGGTCCCGCCGGTATAAATGGTCCCGTGAGTTGATTCCTCCATGTTTTCCACTCCAAATGCATCGATATGGATGAAAAAAAATATAATTATCCGATTCGGATCACAAAGACATCATATTATCATTATAAATTAAATTGTTGATATGACTATTCCAACATTTAATGATATGAAAAAATTATGTTAGAAACTCCATGAAGTCACAATGTTTCCATAAAGAAAACATATCATCTGAAATGGTAGTTGATACTTCAAAATAAACTAATTAATTTGTAATGCATTTGATTATTAAGGTCCTCTTAAGATGACTATGACTAACATGAGTTCGGGACATTAAGGCTCAAAACTTTGAATTGATTTGCATCCATTATTTGCAAATTTTAAAAAGGGGTCATCGAGAAAATTTTTTGGTGGTTAATACATCAAGAATGATTACCACATCATGTTGCTTATGAAATACTCAAACTCTAATCATATCATATAACCAGGCACATTATATACAAACACATGTGATATTGTAAATTATAAGTCTTGACTCTTGGCATACATTGAAAGGGTAATGAAACATGTTTGTTTGAAAATAGATCAAGCCCCAAATATATGCTAAGGTCTCATGAATAATACAACACATGTGGCATAAAGAAATTTATACAACATGATATATATTGCAATGGCAGTGATTTTTGGTGTTTTATATGATATTTTGAAACCATTTTTTGCATATGGTAAACCTTTCATTAAATTATACAACCCATATGGTATGAATGTATAGATACAACAATCTAAGGAATTTAATGGATAATACAACAATATGAGGAATTTAAAGGAAAAGACATGCTCCAAAATAGGATCCACTTCATATTTTTCACCATGCATGGTAATTGGTGAGCTCCATTATAGTTCATATCTTAACCACAGAGAGGTAGCTTAGCTTAGCAAAGTTTTCATAGTGAGGATTATGCCCAAACTGAACTACATATTTCTCACAAAATTTGCCATGAGAGTCTGTGACAAGGAGGGTCAAGTAGGCTTAGATAAATTCCTTAGCAATAATATATGTAAAACCCAAAAAAACCTCAAAATAAATCCTTCAAAAGTGTCTCGAATAATCTACAGGAAGGGATCCAAAGGGACTATTGAACCCATCCAACAAAGATTTCTAAACAGGCCCAAACAGGTATATATATAGATCTTACACAATCTCATAGTCTCTCACTTCCATATTAGTTTTAGGAGAGTTGAATAGGCCTTAAAACTCTCCCACGAATTGCATCAGCTGGAAAAGAGTGCTAAGAGGAAAAGAGCTAGTGTGAGCCTCACGAGCCACCTCATTTGGGATAAGAAGACCTATAAAATTTGGAATTGTCTTGATAAACACAAAATAATAATAATGATGATGAACTGATCTAATGTCATAATAATTATCAATGTAATAATAGAAAACATTTAAAAAATCCCTAATTCTATTTGCCCTAGTTTCTCAACATCATATCAGAGCTAAAGTTGTGTGTATAAGTGTTAGTATGAAAATTCTTAATATATGTTCCAAAAATTCTTCACTTAATTCATTGGTGACAAGTTACCCTAACAACAAGATGTGGCCACTTTTATGCTTCAAATCTACAATAAAACGTGATAAAACCTTGCAACAAAAATATTTGATGCGAGCCCAAAATATATAGTAGTATAAAAGAGAACTGTAATAACCCAACAGAAGACTTTAAATGAATTATAATTTTATTGAAACACCCGATGAAGAATATTTACAACATGGGTTTGTAAATTCCCCTCCATGGGATGGGTTCTTTTGATGTCCTTGTGCTTTAGTGATCTTGTTCTTCTCTCTCAAAATGTAGAAACCCCAAAATCAAGATAGAACTCAAGTGGGAGCTCAAATGTTATGAGATGATAATGGTGACGATGATAATGATAATGGTGAAGAATGAATGGAAAACAATCTTATCTATAACAAAGTATTGGGCTAAATAAGGAATTGGAAAATAATAAAATATTATTGACCAAATAAAAATCTAACCGTTATGAATACTTTTGTTATATTTTTTGGAGAGGGAAAATATATTCAAAATGGTAAATATCTTTATTTAGAAAATGGTTGAAGTAATTAACAAATAAAATTATTTATTAATTACTTTGTGAGGATTAAGAAACGCGTGAATTTGAAATAATTATTAAATAATGGTTTAGCAATTATTCCAAAAATAAGAATAACGAATAATAAATAAATAGTGATTTATTTAATTATTCAAATGCAGTATAGCCAAATGTGTTAAGAAATAATTATAAAAAATTTAATAATTATTTCTAGAGAAAATTAAATAAATAATGATTTATTCAATTATTCTCATGGGTTTTTAATTTATTTTAAATAGAAATAGTTTAATAAAAATGGTTTATTAAATTATTTCCAATGGTGAAAATGATTTTACAAAGGTAAAATTAACCCTACATGGTGTATGTCGATCCACCTAGTTAGAGATGGCTAGGTGATCATTTTTTAGTTGATGACAAATTTCCCCCAATGTACGAGCATCAGGAGAAAATCATATGACTGAAATACATTGTACGTTACACATCCACGAGACACGAAAGCATGGAGAGAGAGAGACAGATGAAGTGATGCAAGGAAGGAAAAAGGAATGGAGGCGGTGAGACCTACTCAGCTAATATAAGTCTCCTTTGATTTTGGAGTACATGATCTCAAATGAGGTAGGGGAGGCATACCCATACCCGCTTAGATAACTGAGTAAAAATAATAATGACATGTCAATCAATGTGGGACTAAGCTACAAAGTACATGATATGTTGGCACCAATGGGCTATAATGTAATAAAATAATACAATGAGTCCCATATACATAATGTGCTTAGAAAACAAAGACCAAGACTGAATACAATGACATCTAAGTACATGAGATATCACGCCCCTCAAGCTGATATGGTGAGGGGAGATCACAATCAAAGAATCCCTGCTGCACAAGAAAGGGCTATGAATATCTAACTAGATCATTCGAATGAAAATGCATGTTGTGGGTGCTGCAAGCGACGAGAACCGAGCCAGTCAAATATATGGAACTACATATAAGGTTGGATAATAATTTGCTGACATCCGGGCATGTGGGGGGCTACCTAAAGGGTCAACCCCTCATGAGGTCTAGAACATCTCACACACACCCAAGATATACTAGGACAATTTTTTAGATCACCAGACGATCAAATGTGTGATTCTTGAAGTCGCCAAAAGATGGCCCGCCAGAGGTGAGGCAATGAGGATTCCTCAACAAAGATGAGAGGTGAATTAGTGACTTCCCTTGTCATAGTATGATATGCAAAGTTGATGTGGCAATGATTGCATCGATTCCAAAGGGGATGGTCAATTTCTCAGACAAAGGATTTTCAAAGACAAAACAATATAGCTAGAGGCCAAATATGAACATAATGGGATGAATGCGACACAAATATGGATAATATACTATAACAAGAATCAAGGGGACTCGTAACAGACTCCATAGATGCAAGGGTGACTCATCTCTGATGCTTTAAACAAGGGTGACTCGATGATACTACCACATGCGGGGAGGCCCAAAGGGGACCATAAAAAACATGAGTTAAAAATGGTTACTCATAATGAAAATCGACATGTGAGTCGACTAGTGCAAAGGAAAAGTGGTATCAGAGTACATGTGACTCATATGAAGAAATTCGATTTTAATAGGTGGTAAAGTGATACCTCATGGAAAAAATGGCTTCTTGGTGAAGTTCAAATTACCAAAAAACAAAAGGAGACACATTATATAACTTGGTGAGAGATTTCCAATGGTGCTGACAGTTCATTAAACTGAGCTATGGTTTGGTCGTAATGGATGAAAAAAAACTAGGGTTTTTCCTATTAAAGGGCTTCTTGCCACAAAATCCAATACATTTGCATAGTGAGTTGTTGGAGAATTTGGAGAGAAGAAGAAGGCCCTAAATCTTAATGAGAACGTAGCAGATAGATTGACTGTCTAGATTAAGATCTATGAGTTGCAGGTAGGTGGCCTAACCTTACTCATTAATTTTGGTTGATTTTACTTTTAGATTAGGGCTTCAGCTTAGTGGGGGAACCCATACTATTGCTCATGGTTGCAACACAACTATTTGCCTCTTTTCTACATTGTGGAACATAGAAAATGGGGAAAAAAGTGCATTCAACTCAACTTTGAAGGGAAAAACTACGTTGTTGACTAAGGGGAAAAGCAGGTTTGGGGTTCTCTGGTAAGTTGCAACTAAGAACCAAAAGTGGATACTTTTGACTCTAAATTGACAAAACATGATGAAATTTTGTAGGTATGGAATACGTAAATCTGGTATGGTGAGAACGCGATTTTGATACTCTTCATGCTGAGGTTGAGGGGAACCAAGTAGCCAGAGGGGTTTTGGGGTAATATGGCTTGCTTAAGTTCTTGGAGAACCCATTGATGAGGGTTGTGAGCCACTATTGTCTATGATTGTGAGTTATTGGGACTCAAATCATATTAGATTTAGATCACTATCTAAGATATATAATTTTTGATAGGATTGGCACCCTTGGGGGTGGTTGGGGAGATACATATAGTGTTGCCTCATGGGAGGCATATAAGGGAGTTTGTGGAGCATCACTTTGTACCTAGTGCCCATGAAAAGGGTATGAACATCTAGATTCATGACTTAGAGAGACTCAAGACATAGGCTACAACCACAACAGTGGTGAATATTTTTGGTAGTCATGCCTTTCATCACATGACTAGGGGTAGATGATGCTTGTAGAGAGTGTACTGGCAGGGACCTACTATGGGTGGGCCCAGATGATGTTTTCAATGTTGAAACAATAGTTGGGACTATGCAAGTGATGAACCAATGAAAACTATTCATTTGGGATAGTTGTATGCTCATTCTTCTTTAAGAAGATCCCTACCATCCATCCACATGTACATATCAGTGATGGGGGCCCGCAAGAGCCCAAGATGCACCGTTGGGGGAAGTTATTATGATGAGGTGGAGGAGGGGGAGTCAGAAGGGTGTTCTAGCTTGAGTTCTTTACTCATTGGGACTAGATTCCAGTATACATAAATGAATGTCCATATAGTGGAATGAACTTTTAGGGGGATCCTGATCTACCACTATCGCCAGGATGGGTGTGGGGTCCAGATGGTAAGTAATAGTTTCTATATTTTGGTTGCACATAGACTTTATAAAATATATGTATGTGGTACTGATTTCCAAAATTGTGTTATGCAGATATAGCGTTGGTGAGGCTGATAGGATATGCAGGATGAGCCACAACATCAGGTTTTACATATCAGAGAGGTTTGACATCACAGTAGAGATTAGATAGTGATGCACTACTGGAGGATATTCGACGCAGATTCAAATTTATATTGACTAGGGTAACATATTGCAAATAGAATGAGCTAGAAGATCATTATACAGATGTGAGCACTAGGCTTCCCTCTGAATGGCTAGGTATCACGAGGTGCATAACTATGGCTGGTTAAGTAGTTTGAGACTTATGGGTGGGTGGAATGGAGTAATTGGCACGAGATCCACCAGAGGATAGGGAATAAGCATAAGGACATGTGGGTCCCTATTTTTTGTATGTAACATGTTATGGGCATGTCAGATGTATTTAGAGTAGTGGAATCCAAACACTATATGTTGGACGTTATGATACACAATATGGTTATGCATTTTTTGTGACGATTGTGGTTCACCATTTGCTTATGCTATGGATGTCTTCTTGTATATGTATGTGGTAAATGCCAATCTAGAATGTTATTTGCAATAATATCTACATAGTTGTTTTGTGATCTAGGTACATGACTAAATGTAATGGATTCAAGTTCACGTGCCAAAAGCTTAACGCGTAGATATTTTATAAATAGGATAAGATTACGCACATGATAAACGTCGTTCAATTGCATGAAAAGTAGCAAGGAATCAAGCTAAACATGAAGGTGAAGGATGCGATGATCAAGGGCATCGGCTAACAAACCTATCACTTCATCATATCCGGCCTGGTTATTGGTGGCAAATCTAATGCAGACACTGTTGGAGTGAACTAACAAATGCAAAGGGGTGAATATGGCCCAAGTTGTCGAGGTTATATTCCTGGAGAAGCGACTTGCACAATTTGCAGAACCGATATTTGGTGTGGATGATGGATCCATCTAAAAGATGCAAGAAGACAATGAATGAGATGATGGGGGATGCAAGCTACCTAAATGTAGAAAGAAAAAAGCACATACATTTCAATGGGAAATGTTATGGGTAAAATTTCTTTGGGTAGAATGCATTGCGAGGGTTGGGAAGGATGTCTCCTTTTGGGCCCTATAAAAGGTAATAATGCCCCCTTTCCAAAACATTTATGAATGATGTAAGGACCGGGTCATAATGGTTCAAACTTCTCATGCCCCAATACATCATGAACTTGGTCATAAATGAGAACAAGGTCGCCTTCATGAAAGGCACGAGGGTGGAATTTATGTTCATATTACTCTTTGGTGTGTTTTTTAGCTACTTCAATAGTTTTTAATGCAACACATTGGTCTTCATTGGCGCGCTTAAGCATGATGAGTCTTTTTTCTAAAACTTGGGTGTCCAAGAGGAGTTTTACAACAAGGTGGAGGGAGGGGGTTTCACACTTGATTGGTAAGACTACCTCTTGTCCAAAAACAAGGTGGAAAGGAGTGAACCTTGTTATCACTCAGGTTGTCCCTAGGCTCCTTATAGGGATACGGCTGAGGTAACCACAAACCAATCTTTGGATTGCAGGTTCTAGCCCACCTGCAATCAGAGAGGGCTCTCTCTTTTTTTATTCAACTTTCATTGATGATGTTAGGCTAGCTGTTGGCTCATGGGTATTTTGTTTGTGATTGGATGGAAGGTAGGATTCTCAAGCAAAGAGGCAAAGTAACGTGTGATAAGTTTCGAACCATTGGGCGTGGAGTCATGGATTGAGGCTTGCTATTGCGTTTTCTTGGTCACAAGGGGATTATGGAGCGGGATAGCCACACAGGATACAATTATCAATCTACTGAAAGAATGGAATGAGAATCAGGGATGAAAGGAAAAGGAGAATCATTTCATCATGCTGAAAAGGAGGAGAAATGGATGAATGGGGATCTAGGAGCAGTTAAGAATTCCTAAACATTCATTCATATGTGAAAGAAACAGCGTAAACAAGATCATTTAAGTATGCATGCTCATAGCTATTCCTGATGAAAACATAGAAAAGTGCAGAAATTGAACTTAAGGTGTAGTGAAACAAATATTAAGCTATTCTTTTTTCTTGCAACTTAGAAAGCGGAACGGTGGTAAAAACATGAAAATTAACAGAGGAGAGAAACACTTATTGAATCATGTAGAAGCACAGGAATTTCGTAATCATTCCTTGACCAATGGAACACATCAAGTAGTTTCTCAATCCATGCTTTCAACAATCTTTGATTATAGAAAATATGACAGTTACAGTGCGGGTCTCTGCTTGGAGACAATGCTGGGAAGCAAACCAACCAACCTCCTAACAACCAACCAACCCCTCACAACATTGTTCAGGGTGGTATATATAAGCAAAATATTGGAAAGACATTCATTACAATTGACCTAGACAGGTCTGCTAGAAAAACTCTTCAAAAATCTAAGTGTTGCTGGAATTAAATACAGGTGAATCCTTTTGGCTGCGCTGGGGGCAGCTGGATCAGAAAAGACTACAATGTGTCCCTTGGAGGCCTGATGCGGTGTTGATGGAATGATTGTGCTTTGGGAGCTGTAGTTCTTCTCTAGTGTGATTTAAATGTGCAATGATTATGATTTGAGGGCTTCGAGTGGCTTCACCCTCTTTCTGTGACTCAGCTGAAAGGTATTAAATGTTTTCCTGCTTCGGGCCGCTGCTTAAGATTTTCACTGATACTCTTTGCCGCTACATTGATGGCTTTCACCGTCTACTGATACTCTTAGACACGCTTGATACCTGATGATTTGATCTGATACACTTTAAACTTTGTCATTGATCTTCTGTTGTCTTTAAACCAGATCAATTTGGCATGATCGAGTGATTTTTGGGCTTTTCAGCGCGGAATGGGCCAAGGATTCAAGAGATTCCCCTAAGATTCCCCGAAACGGCCTATTTCCTGTACCCTCGAAAACTGCCTCTGTTTCTTGTTCTGGAGCTCCGAAGTGTGATTTCTCTTCCTGCGCGAATTTTTGATTTTCTGGCTGCTGACGTCAGCATGCGGTGGGTCCCTGGTACAGACATGTCATGGCGAGGTGCTGATGCTGAAGGCGATGCGATGAATTTCTCCGATGCGATTGCAATATCGCATCAGTTGGGAACGGAAGGGTGGTTTAATTGGACATTTGGCACTTGCGACCGCCGATCGCCGATTATCGCGATATCACGTCGGGTGGCGACGGATGGGTCAAAACTTTCATGGAGAAGAAACTGCGATCTTGCGATGCGATCTGGCTTTCAAGGGTCTGCGGAGTGCTAAGGAAGTCAGCAAGGGGTTTGTTGTGATCGGAAGAAGTAAGTGGGTGCGAAAGGCGTTTGAGGCTTCGGAAGGGGTCCGATCACCTCAGAGGGATTTGTACTATATTTGGAAGATGGTTTGAAGGGTAAGGGTTCTTGCTAAGTTTCAGGTAAACTGAGCAATTCCCAGGGTACTTATGGTTATTTTTCATCCAGGGGGAGGGATATTTACATAGGGGATGATTATTTACATAGTTTTAGTAGGGGGATGGGGAAAATATAGGGAGCTAAATAATAATGTTAGTGGTTAATATGGAGATGGTAAGAAAGCACTAAGTTCAGGAGAGCTTAGGTTGTTACAAGGGGATAGAACCATTCTTCAGAGAGAGTATGGGACAACTTTGAGTAAAGCAGATCTTTACTCAAGCAACTGCTATGAAACTGATGAAACTTAAGAGGTATCAAGCAGATCTTGACCTCCTTTGGGGAAGTTAGTTAATGATTGGGGGAAAAATGGAGAAAGGGAGTTAGTTATACCTGTTTTTGAGCTTCTCGCATAGAACTGCCTGCTGATTGTGTCCTGAGTAAAGATGACGTTTGGAAATCTGGAATTGATCAGCAATTAAGATTCAGCAACCTCAAATCTACCTACCCAACCTACTTACCTAAAAAAAATTCTTCTTTTGATTTGGGTGCACTTAGACTTGTAAACCCATCATTCTCTTTTTCTTTTCATGCTTTCCTATCTACAGACTACCCTTATTTCATCTGAGGGCCCAAATTAAACTGTTGGGCTCCTTTGATTCTCTACCTATCTAAGAATCTGCCAAGATTAAGCTGTTTGGACAGATTTACATTCTCTATATTCTAAAACAGGAAATTTAAACCTAGGGAGACCAAGATTAAGCTGTTTGGACCTCCCTTTAACTGAAAGTTAGTGATACCGGGATAACTTCTCAAAAATTTGGAAGGCAATTAAATGGACTCTGATTAGCCTTCTTCACTTGGAGACTGTTTAAGAAAATATGGAGCATTGCAGCAAAAGTATGACATATTTGGCCTGTAAAACTGCCAATCATGAAATATGAGTAACCTGCTGCAGCAGGAGGCTAACAGTGGCTCCACTTGGGGATGGTTTCTCCTTGTGAGAAGCCAAGAACAGCAGGTCAGAATGCCTTCGTCTTTAGTTGTTGTTGTTTTCTGCAAAATCGTCTTCTCCGGCTGCCTTATTAATCCTACCTACCTACCCTAACCAGCACTTACTTTGCTGTTAGGTGAGATCAAATAACCAGTGCAACCACTTAAGCAACTGAAACACAAGATGAACTCGCTGACTGATGGTCTTTGAACTTAAAAGCATCATTTGGTCATGTGTCCTCATAATCAAAGCTGTGGCATAGAACATTTGTTGTTGATGTATTTGGTTTTCACTAAGAAAGCACGCTAAAGAACTTGCATCAAGAAGGAATTCCATGTAGTCTGCAATAGGATCACTAAAAACATCATGTGGGAGAATTTCTTCCGGGTCTTCTGGGTCAGGTGGAATAACTGCATCCTCGGTAATAAGCCTAGCAACTGATCCTTCAGTCTTTGTCTTGAAAAAAGAATCATACAGGATCTCTAGGTCCGCAGGTAGCACTATTTCCTTCTGAGTTGGGGAAGGAAGACTTCGGCAGGATTCTGGGTCTTCTTGGTCAGATGGAACAGCTGCATCCTCGGTAATAAGCCTAGCAGCCAATCCTTATGTCTCTGCCTTGAAAAAAGAATCATACAAGATCTGTAGGTCCGCAGGTAGCACTATTTCCTTCTGAGTTGGGGAAGGAAGACTTCGGCAGGATTCTGGGTCTTATTGGTTAGATGGAACAGCTGCATCCTCGGTAATAAGCCTAGCAGCTAATCTTTCTGTCTTTGCCTTGAAACTCAGATCATACTCAATCTGTAATTAAGGAGATAACACTATTTCCCTGTGGACTGGGGGAGGAAGATTCTGGTAAAATTCTTTAGGGTCGCGAAAATTATATGATTGTATCTGAGCTTCCAAGAGTTCAATTTCATTCTCGTATCTTTCAACAACTAACTCAAGGAAAAGTTTATTGGGGCGGCCTGCCGTTTTTAACAACACCGCTCTGAAAAATTCTTCATTAAGCTCAAATTCTGATAAAATTTTCCTGTATTCATCTAAAGCTTCATCAAATGGAAGATCTTCCTAGAATCCGGTCATTCTGTCTCACTTTTAATGCTTTTGGCATATGGACTTATTTGGCTGTAAAATTGGTTCGTTCCTCAGTGGAGCCTTTGATTGAAATTGAAGTGGAGTCACCAAGTGGATGCCTAGATTTTGAAGTGTCTGTTCTCTGTCCACCATCATAGATCAGAGCTAAACATGAAAAGCTCTGAAGAAAATGAGCACTTTCTCCAGAAAGTGGGGTTTACAGAAATGAACAAAGCTCTTGAATCCCCAATGGAGAACACAGGTACAGGTCAACCGAGACTTTCACAAGTTGGTTTCTTCCTCTGTAGAGCTGCAGACTGGTTTGATGAATTTAACTGAGGAGGTCCCTAGTGGAGTCGCCATTATGTTATCACTCAAGTTGTCCCTAGGCTCCTTATAGGGATACGGCCGAGGTAACCACAAACCAATCTTTGGATTGCAGGATCTAGCCCACCTGCAATCAGAGAGGGCTCTCTCTTTTTTTATTCAACTTTTGTTGATGATGTTAGGCTAACTGTTGGCTCACGGGTATTTTGTTTGTGATTGGATGGAAGGTAGGATTCTCAAGCAAAGAGGCAAAGTAAGGTGTGATAAGTTTCGAACCATTCAGCGTGGAGTCATGGATTGAGGCTTGCTATTGCGTTTTCTTGGTCACAAGGGGATTATGGAGTGGGATAGCCACACAGGATACAATTATCAATCTACTGAAAGAATGGAATGAGAATCAAGGATGCAAGGCAAAGGAGAATCATTTCATCATGCTGAAAAGGAGGAGAAATAGATGAATGGGGATCTAGGAGCAGTTAAGAATTGCTAAACATTCATTCATATGTGAAAGAAACAACGTAAACAAGATCATTTAAGTATGCATGCTCATAGCTATTCCTGATGAAAACACAGAAAAGTGCAAAAATTGAACTTAAGGTGTAGTGAAACAAAACTTAAGCTATTCTTTTTTCCTGCAACTTAGAAAGCAGAATGGTGGTAAAAACATGAAAATTAACAGAGGAGAGAAACACTTATTGAATCATGTAGAAGCACAGGAATTCCGTAATCATTCCTTGACCAATGGAACACATCAAGTAGTTTCGCAATCCATGCTTTCAAAAATCTTTGATTATAGAAAATATGACAGTTACAGTGCGGGTCTCTGCTTGGAGACAATGCTGGGAAGCAAACTAACCAACCTCCTAACAACCAACCAACCCCTCACAACAATGTTCAGGGTGGTATATATAAGCAAAATATTGGAAAGACATTCATTACAATTGACGTAGACAGTTCTGCTAGAAAAACTCTTCAAAAATCTAAGTGTTGCTGGAATTAAATGCAGGTGAATCCTTTTGGCTGCGTTGGGGGAAGCTGGATCAGAAAAGACTACAATGTGGCCTTTTGAGGCCTGATGCGGTGTTGCTAGAATGATTGTGCTTTGGGATCTGTATTTCTGCTCTGGTGCGATTTAAATGTGCAATGATTATGATTTGAGGGCTTTGAGTGGCTTCACCCTCTTTCTGTGACTCAGCTAGAAGGTATTAAATGTTTTCCTGCTTCGGGCCGCTGCTTCAGATTTTCACTGATACTCTTGCCGCTACATTGATGGCTTCCGCCGTCTACTGATACTCTTTGACACGCTTGATACCTGATGATTTGATCTGATACACTTTAAACTCTGTCATTGATCTTCTGTTGTCTTTAAACTAGATCAATTTGGCACGATCGGGCGATTTTCGGGATTTTCGGCGCGGAATGGGCCAAGGAATCAAGAGATTCCCCCAAGATTCCCCGAAACGGCCTATTTCCCGTAGCGATGCGCGATTAGCGCTTCGTGCTAATCGCGCATCGAAA
Source organism: Pinus taeda (assembly GCA_000404065.3). Lineage (NCBI taxonomy): Eukaryota > Viridiplantae > Streptophyta > Pinopsida > Pinales > Pinaceae > Pinus > Pinus taeda. Next base: position 96,986 of record APFE030553583.1, on the reverse strand, counting down.
ACTGCCTCTGTTTCTTGTTCTGGAGCTCCGAAGTGCGATTTCTCTTCCTGCGCGAATTTTTGATTTTTTGGCTGCTGACTTCAGCATGCGGTGGGTCCCTGGTACAGACATGTCATGGCGAGGTGCTGATGCTGAAGGCGATGTGATGAATTTCTCCGATGCGATCGCAATATCGCATCGGCTGGGAATGGAAGGGTGGTTTAATTGGACATTTGGCGCTTGCGACCACCAATCACCAATTATCACGATATTGCGTCGGGTGGTGACAGATGGGTCAAAACTTGCATGGAGAAGAAACTGCGATCTTGCGATGTGATCTGGCTTTCAAGGGTCTGCGGAGTGCTAAGGAAGTCGGCAAGGGGTTTGCTGCAATCGGAAGAAGTAAGTGGGTGCGAAAGGCGTTTGAGGCTTCGAAAGGGGTCCGATAACCTGAGAGGGATTTGTACTATATTTGGAAGATGGTTTGAAGGGTAAGGGTTCTTGCTAAGTTTCAGGTAAACTGAGCAATTCCCAGGGGTACTTATGGTTATTTTTCAACCAGGGGGAGGGATATTTACATAGGGGATGATTATTTACATATTTTTAGTAGGGGGATGGGGAAAATATAGGGAGTTAAATAATAATGTTAGTGGTTAATATGGAGATGGTAAGAAAGCGCTAAGTTCAGGAGACCTTAGGCTGTTACAAGGGGATAGAACCATTCTTCAGAGAGAGTATGGGACAACTTTGAGTAAAGCAGATCTTTACTCAAGCAACTGCTATGAAAATGATGAAACTTAAGAGGTATCAAGCAGATCTTGACCTCCTTTGGGGAAGTTAGTTAATGATTGGGGGAAAAATGGAGAAAGGGAGTTAGTTATACCTGTTTTTGAGCTTCTCTCATAGAAGTGTCTGCTGATTGTGTCTTAAGTAAAGATGACGTCTGGAAATCTGGAACTGATCAGCAATTAAGATTCAGCAACCTCAAATCTACCTACCCAGCCTACTTACCTAACATTTTTTCTTCTTTTGATTTGGGTGCACTTAGACTTGCAAACCCATCATTCTCTTTTTCTTTTCATGCTTTCCTATCTACAGATTACCCTTATTTCATCCGAGGGCCCAGATTAAACTGTTGGGCTCCTTTGATTCTCTACCTATCTAAGAATCTGCCAAGATTAAGCTGTTTGGACATATTTACATTCTCTATATTCTAAAACAGAAAATTTAAACCTAGGGAGACCAAGATTAAGCTGTTTGGACCTCCCTTTAACTGAAAGTTGGCGATACCGGGATAACTTCTCAAAAATTTGGAAGGCAATTAAATGGACTCTGATTAGCCTTCTTCACTTGGAGACTGTTTAAGAAAATATGGAGCATTGCAGCAAGCAAAGTATGACATATTTGGCCTATAAAACTACCAATCATGAAATATGAGTAACCTGCTGTAGCGGGAGGCTAACAAACCTGATGGCAGTTTTTACAAAGGTTCTATAGGCCTACAATGTAGGGAAGAGCATAAGTTACCAATTGGTCTTATGTTTATTCACCATCCGCTGAAGCATAGTTTTAATAATTTTATTAACAGCTCCAACTTGGCCATTTCCTTGGGGGTAATAAGATGATGAATATTGGTGTTCAAAGCCTAACATTAAGGATAGATCACACCAGATATCATCTTCAAATTATCGACCATGGTCATAAACCAATTGCTTTGGAACCCAGAATCGAGAGATAACATAGTTAAATGAGAATAGGGCTACATTATTTGTAGTGTTATTCAATGTGGGCAGGGCTTCAACCCATTTTGTGAAATAGTCAATGACCAGGATAATATACTTATGGTTATTAGTAGATGGGGGTTGACACTCCATAAAGTCAATAACCCATTTATAGAAAGAATTGACTGCGATGACATAATGGAGGGGAGCAGGTGGAGTTCAAGACTTAGGGGCATATATATTAACATTGGGTTAATGTTTGACTCCCTCAATGTAATCATTGAAGAGATAAGGAAAAAATTACCCAGTGTGCATGAATTTTTTGGCAGTGTCTATTCCAAAGAGATGACCACCACAAGCACCACCATGACAAGCATTGAGCACTTTCTTAGCTTCAACGTGGGTGAGACAATGGTGAAGGATAGTATCAACACCGAGACAATAAATATCATCACCAATGAGGAGATAGCGGGGGGCTTGATGTTGAATACATTGTCAATCATCATGAGTAGGATGGGGAGCGAATATCTAGGTTTGAAAATAGGTAAGGATGTCGCCATACCAAGGATCATCTGAGGTTATAATGAACAAGTGTTCATTTGGAAGATCATCATTTACCCGCAGATATGGCGCAATAGTAGGAAATTCAAAAATGAGTTCAGTAAGGGCTAAAACTGTCTTACTCTTAGTTGTGAAAAATTCTAGATCAAATTCTTGAAGGATAATGATCCAACATGAATACTTCCCATTGATGATCCATCGACTCAACAAGAAGTCCATGGGATTAGAATTATTTAAAACTTTGGTGGTACTCATAATGATATAATGACGAAGTTTTTGAATAGAGAACACAACATCCAGTGCCAACTTTTCTTCATGGGAATTAGATGCATGGGTATCATTAAAGTTATTACTGACATAATATATGACATGCTCATTTCCAAAACCATGTTCTTGGATTAAAACCCGAACAACCAAATAGGTGGAAGATGAGATATACAAGATGAAGTCCCTTTCAAAGTTAGGTGGGCTAATCAAGGGAGAGGGAGTGAGAGCACATTTGAGGGCATCAAAGTACCATTGATCTTGTTCCTCCCAAAAAAATGGAATGTTAGATAGAAGGAGTCTAAGAAATCCATGAGAAGTGGTGACATAGTTAGGAACAAACTAACTAAAAAAGTTGGCTTGCCTTGGAGGCTTTGTAACTAGTGAAGGGTGCGAGGAGGAGAAAGTTCGAGAATGGATTGAAACTTGAGAGGGTCAAGAGTGATTCTGTGTTTGGACATAATGAACCTAAATAGTCAGCTGATAAGAACTCAAAATACACACTTAAGGGGATTGAGGTGAATGTTATACTTTTGGCATCAAAGGAAGATGGTATGAAAATCATGAAGGTGTTGCGACTAAAGCTTGGAATGAGCGGTGATATCATCTAGATATGCAAGGATAATGTGAGATGGGTTGTGAAAACAATAGGACATGGCATGCTAAAAAGTGGCAACAAATTTATTTAAATCAAAAGGCATGACCCTATAAGAAAAAGTTCCCCATGGACTAGTGAAGACAATTTTAAATTGATCAACATGACATATATGTATCTAGTTATATTCGAAGAATCCATCCATAAAGGAAAGAACATCATGCCCCCCACACTCATCAATGATTTGGTCTATGGAAGGTGTGGGTAAGTTGTCTTTGGGACAATATTTTTTCAAATCATGAAATTTTGTGCATACACGAATGGTGCCTTGCTTCTTTAGGATGAGAACAAGATTGGATATCCATGTGGTGTATTCAATGGGGTAAATGAAACTAGCCTTCTTAAGCTTATTGATTTTGACTTTGATAGCATCATGCTTGGAAGGATGGATAGGACTTTGATATTGGTAGACATGAATGGCATCAGGCCAAGTGTCGATGTGATGTTAAACAATGGAAAGATCAAGTACAGATATCTCGGAATGAGACTAGGCGAAAACATCACGAAATTTTTTGAATAACTTAGTGTAAACATCAATTTCTTTTGGGGTGAATTGTGCCCCCAAGGTGATATTTTATTTGATCCCTGGTTTATTCGAAATGTTAATTTTGATGGTAGGGGAGATGTTAGCCATATTTCCTTTTTTAAAACCATATAGTTCAGGAATGAGATTTTTAAACCAATCAGACTCACCATGGATGAAGTCTTTGGATTCCATAACATATTGATCATCGATTTGTTGTGGAAGGAAGTACGCACGATGGTGCATATCATCCCAAGGGTAACTAGGGGTGTTCATGGCTTCCATGATATCTTCATTGGAATGAAATATGGGAGGACAGGATGAAGAGAGACCACATGATGAAGAGGGGCTACCTGAGGCGTCTTCGTGAGAGACAAGGTTCACATCCGCATCATAAAAAAGGGGAGACAAATGACTTGTAGATGTAACATCTACTAATGTTGAGACCAAAGTGTTTGTTGAAGATGGTTTGACCAAATCATAATAAGAAACGTCAAGAGAGTCCCAATATATCTATTTGATGGATGATGATAGGTAGAGAATAGGGATAGAACTACCCTTCATCTCGACATCAAGAGGGGGAATCAAAATGGTGGGTTGGGAAACCTTTTGTTTTTACATAACAGTGGGACCACAACCCACAGGTAGAGGGGAAGTGAAATCACTACGAGTAACATATAACTTGTGAAGCACTTAATGTATATCGCGAAAATATTTGAGACGAGGACAGTGATGGGAATAATGGCCATATAGTATCACATAAATAATGAGGATGGTTCATGCGTAAGGATATGTTCTTCTTAGTTGACTCGAGTAAGGTGACATGGACCTAAGGAATATTAGAGTTAGAAAAAAGTATTAGAGACCACATTCTTAAAGTGAAGGGGTTCTAGACAATTATTAATGGCATGCCCAACAACATCACACGAAGTGCAGAGAGGAGTAGGATTTGGATGTTTTGGAGGAGTAGGAGGGACTTGGGTGTCTTGTCTTTGGGTCTCTTTTTTGGGCTTTGTCCCCATCACTAGATGCTTTAGCAATAGGATTAGCTTCATGTTGAGTTTATTGTGGAACCCAAGAAAAGGAAGGGGTAGGAACAGTATGTTGAATCGTGGTCAAAGATGTGACAGTTTTGAGTTGATTAGGAGGAGTGTTTAAGAGAGGATCAATGTACCATCTAGGATCACCAAGATAATGTTAGGTAGACTCAACATAGCCATAACAAGGGTAGAAAATTTTCTTGGTGGCAGGCATAAGAAATGTATTTGACTAGAAGGGTAATGACCTGGGGAAACTGCTCCTAGATGGTTAAGACCTGGGGGAATGGTTACAAGCTGAAAAGGACAAGAAGAGATACCAATAGAAGGAAATGGGGTTGGAGGAATTGTACTTGAAGGCTGGGTTGAGTTGGGAGGAGGAGGTTGTGGAGGGGATATATATTATGAAGGCACACCAGACTTCCTGTTGGCAACTCGTGACACTTGAAGCATGCAAACGCTAGATGAGCTAGGCTCAGAAGGGGTAGTCGGTGGGCCATAATAAGCCTCAAGTAGCGTGGAACATTTATAGACTCTAGGAGACACATCGGTAAAGGAAGTGATAGTCTAATTACCAGTCATTGATGAGATAATGGAATGCGGAGATGTTTGAGACAGAGGGTCATAGTAAGTCAACTAATCGATAGTGATGATATTTCCGTTGCGAGGAAAGAACATATTGTGAAATACCATGGATGTGCCAACAAACATGGAATAGGTGTAAGTATGACCCAACAAGATGTTATAATCTAATGCAACATCAATGAATTTGATATCATTCAAGACAATCTTTCTTACAATGGTGATGGGATAATTGTGATATAAATTGAGGGGCTGTGAGGGGTGACTGTCCCAAGCACGAAGAGTGATAGTGGATGGGGACAGGTTAAGGGAACCAATTTGCTTCTAAACACTAGTGACCATCACATAGGTGGAGGTGCCTTTGTCTATGATACACCACTAGACCATGGTATTCTTTATGGAAATTGGTATTTGAAAGGAAGATTAGGAAGGAAGGGGGGATGTTCTTCTTTATTAACGTCAAAGACAATATACAATTATTAGAGGGATCCACAGTGCCTAAAGAAAATAATAGAGCTTTCTATTGGTATGGGCACATCTGAAGGACTTCCAACATTGACATGGCAGTAGGAGATTGTGTCAAGTCATCTATTATGTTATAGGTATGGGTGGCTTTAGAAGAAGCAACATTTCAATGTAACTGAACTTTGGGGATCTTGGGGATCTTAGAGGGATCTGTAAGGTGCCATTTCATGATGATAGATTCTCAATGTAAATTTTGGGTTGGGAATCAGTTGTTGAATTTGCAGGGGGCTTGTCATATTGGCGCGATCGATTCTGGAGATTTACTTGTTTAGTATGACTTTGTCAAAATTCATCATGAGGATCTCGTAATTGTTCTAGTTAAATTGTCAAGGTAGAGGAGTTGCATTACCCTATGTGGGTTGGGAAACTATATATGCTTGATGAGGAAAAGGATTTGTAAGCACAAACAGTTGTGATGAGGTACAAGGAGGAGGAGGTGGAGCAATGAGCTGGGGTACTCTAGAAGCAGTTGCTTGAGTTTTCCATGATTGGTGCATTTGAGGTAAAAGGAGGCACTCATGTGTATAATGGCCAAATACTCCACAATAAGCACATAATTTATTTATAAGAAGAACCTTATTTTGTTTGGGTTGCCCGCCCTATTACTGGGTTGTGGAATTAGGTTGGTCACCCTGAGGGGCATTAGGTGGTGGACCTTGGTTGCCTTAGTTAGCTTGAGATGGATGGTTTCGGTTACCCTTCCCCTTATTATTTTGCTTAGGGTTGGGAGGATTGGTTTCACTCATCCGAGAGTACACTTGAAATTGAGAAGGTGGTTTTTTTTGTGGTAGAGGAGGATGAGGCATGGGAGACTTAGGCACTGGTGCCAGAGGGGCTAGAGAACTGGGTGATGCATATGGGTAGTGTAACAACCTTGGTTAAAGATCCATGTAAAAATATATATTAGACTACGGTCATGGGACATGTATTACAAACTAAATGGTGGGAAAAACATCATATTGGGTGTTCATTTAGTTTGTTATGGCTAAGGAAATTGGCAAAGGCACTGGCTAAGGCTTTGGAAAGGGAAAAGGGAATTTTTGGCACATTTATTTATGAAAGTAAAGGAAATTATGAGAAAAGGAAGATAAAAGGTCATAGGTTTCATGTGAGGAGGAAATTAAAGGAAAATAATGGAAATTGGAGAAAATAGAGGCCTCATTGATAAAAGGATTCTTAGGATCAACTGGAAAGCTTTTGATAGGTTTTGGTGGAGCTCTCTTCTATTCGCTCTCTCTCTCTCTCTCTCTCTCTCTCTCTCTCTCTCTCTCTCTCATACTCTTGGACACTTAAATTTTTCATGGAGGACTCTTGGAGGAGTGTGGCATACTTGGAATTTGGAGTAAGAAAGTCAAAGAAGGAAAGAGGAAGCAAAGAGCAAGCAAGGAAGAGTAGGATCAAGTAGTTACAATAAGATTCTTTGTAGGTATAGAGTTGCATATGTGTTTTCCTTTCTATATTTGGCATGCATTGTATTGCATGTGGTTATTTGTTGTCATGGCATGGGTTTTTTCAGGTGTGATAATGTTTTTAGCCTAGCCTTGCCATTTTCAAATAGCCATGGTGTGATGTGGTTCTCATGTTTTGGCTGAGCTAGATTGCAGGCTAGATTTGAAGCTGGGTGAGGGGGGTCTATGAAATAAAGAACACATGGCCTCGTGATCCTTGGATCAGACTGTGGATTACAATAAAGCCATTGGCCTAGTGACCCCTGAACCAGTCTGTGGGTTGCAGTAAAGCCAGGTATTGTGTGCCTCAATGGCCTAGGAATCCTTGATTGGTGAATGGTGGGACATATGGTAAAGCCTAGAGGTGGGTGCTCTCCATCGGGCATAGTAATCCGAGGATAAGATATGTGGTAAATCTTGGAGAGTGGGTCTCGGTTTAGGGCCTAGTGATTCGGTGTGGACTACGGTAAGGTTTGAGAGACTAGGAGACAAGAAAATTCCTCACACTGTAGGTGGAGAAATATGGTGGAATCCATGCTTGTTTGGCCTATGGATCTAGTGGAGACCATGGTAAAGCCAATTATTACATGTTTATTGTGTTGGCCTAGTGATCTAGGATGGATTACAGTAAAGCCTGATTTATATTGATGAGGGTGAGGTGGTTTAGCTTTGGGATGCCCTGGTTGGTTCTTTTGGTTTGAGTCCCACATTCAAGCTTGGAATATGGTAAGGGGGTGAATGGATGAAGAGAGATTTGGCTCATCCATTCTATGGTCGGGTGGAATGTGGTAGTCCCATCTCAAGTTGGAGTTTTCATTCATTAATAAGAGGTTCTTTCCTTGATATATTATGTATAAATGTATTGGTTTATATGTGTATTTTATGGCCAATGTATCCTTGATGTTTTTGTTGTTATTATGTTGGTTACAAGAATGTATTATGACAATGATGATGCATGGATCTCCTCATGTTTTTATTTGTAAAATAATGAACAATGTATGTATGAACTAATAGATGATAATGAAACTAATGATATAAGGGAACAATGCTTCTTAGCAATTCTCAGATAAGTATGAGACCCCTATGCTTAGATCTATTATTTACACATGTAGATTACATATTTGTGATATGTTTGACGTAATACTTTTCATGGCTACGGGGGGTCCAGTCAAGGGCTTGTTCAAGTAATTACATTTGTATCATCATTACCTTGTTATCTTTATGTTCTAAAGGTGTCATTTAATTTTGGGCAGTGACCTAGGATTTGGGCCTGAAAAAGTGGCTCAAATCCCAGGGACGATGGCACAACACTGAGTAAAATAGTCCCTGGACACTAGCATGCCATGCTATGGGAGCATCCAAAACCCTCTGGATGCTGGCATGCCCATAGCATGGGAGAGACCATGAGTTAATTGGTATAAACAATTAGTGGGACCTAGGAACTGGTTGTCAGAAAGATTGGGATGGTTCTTAGGAGTCCTCATGCTGGTGTGGAAGGTATATTATGTTGTGTTTCCATCGATTCCACTTCCTTAAGGTCACATAGGAGGTTAAATCCCATCATAGTAGTCTCTCATCACATGTTTACCCTGATTGGATGGTTACTTGGGTAGATGTGGGAGGAGGGTGTTACAGAGTGGTATTAGAGCATGGTTCACCCCTCGGACTAGACAGATGGTGTGTTGGTCATGCATTCATGTCGGTTGCATATGTGTTCCTTATGCTTGTAGTCCATGTGCTTATTACATTTGCATGGTGTTGGTCATGGTTGTAGTGATGTCGCCATGTGAAGGTTGATGGTGTTGTTATGGGATGTGTCCTCATGAGTGTATGGTTGTATATGCATTTGTTATGCATGTCAGTGTCTATATGTTATTATGCATACATTGTCATGGTTATAGTTATGCATGCATAGTAGGTCAAACATTCATTGTGAAGTCATTGTATGAATTTTACGTCATCATGATGATATTGGTATGTTATGATTCTAATGTGTTGGCTAAGATAGAGCAGGAGATGCAGATCATTAAAGTGAAGTTGCAACATTGGACCTCGAGGCAAGAGCATGGCATCATGTAGGTTTGTATGTTGGGCATGCAGGTGTGTAGGTTAAGGATTGTTATATGCATTATGGTGATGTGTATGCCTTTCATTCATTTATGTTATGGTTACATACATGATAGATGCTAGTTGATTAATGTAGTCATAGGCACATGTGTCAGATAGTCATGATGATAGTAACTTGTGGTTGTATGCATTGTTATTGTTGTTTTATGTTAGATAAATTGATGATTATGTTATGCGTTGTTGATGAGTATGTTATAGATTAACTTCTTGTTGTTATATGATAATTATCTTGATGATTAAGTTATATGTTGTTGACGAGCATGATATATAACTTGTTGTTGTTATATGCTAGTAACTTGACGATTATGTTTATTACATTAAGATCTTGATGTTATATGTACCATACTAATTTGCATTGGTCTATGCAAATGGTTAGGGTTGTGACATTTAGGTATGAGTTAATATGTTGTGATATTATGTCATACTAATCTGGACTGACTGTGTAGATGAGATTATTATGTATGAATGATAATTGTTTATGAGTTTATGATGTGAACATGTTAGTTAGTGACGATTATGGATATCATGATCTTATTTGTGATTGAGCTGATATGTTGTGAAGTTCTATCATGTTAACTATATTGATAGTGCAGACAAGATAGCCTCCCCTAAGATACATTAAGGTATGAGCTTGCTTATGTCATATACTTCATGCGTGAATTTTTGATTATGTTGTCTATTTGGTGTTTGAGTGTTGGTGTCTATTATTTTGTCTATTTGTGGTTGAGTGTGTTGTAGCATTTTTTGGTTTTGATTAGATAGAATATTTCAAAAAATGTTAAGTTAGGATATGGACATACAATAGTGAATAAAATGTTAGTTTAAAAAAAATATATTTTTGATGATGATGTCCATCTCAAAGAAAATATTAGCATAGCTTCTCTAAAAAATTAAGGCAAAAGAAAATGTTAGGTAGAAATAAAACAAATAAACTCTGAAAGTGAGCAGGTCTAAATGCCACTACTCTGTTTCTGCAAATAATGGTTGTGTGCAGCTTGTTTTAAATGCCACAACCCATGACAATCAAACTGTTTAATCTTGACTGCTTCATGCTTTAAATTTGATGCTATAGTTAGAGAATAAAGCTCTGTCCAAACTATTTAATATTAGCATATCAGTAGATAGGTAGAGAATAATAAGGTTCTCCTCAGTTTAATCTGAGCCCTTGGAGGTTATAAGGGTATATTTAAATAATTTGTTTTTATTAAATAAGAAGAAAGGATAAGGGTTTGCTAGCTTAAAGGCACCCATTAAGTGAAGGAAAAAATGATAGGATAAGCAAAGGGTAAGTAGAGAAAGGTTGCAGAAGTTTAATGGTTGATTGGAAAAAATGTACATTTATCATGTTTCTATGTCCAGGAGGCAATTATAACAAGGCAAATGAAGGTCTACTTGATTAAGTAATTAACTTTCCATTCATCTCAATTCGTTCATATATTTAATAATTTCCCTTTCATACATTCATAATCATTTATGTCCATAAAATTCCCTTTTTCTATGGTAAAAACCCTTTTACCTAGGAAAAGTAAAAACACCATGTAAAATCCTTGTTAATATGGTAAAAACTCCTTTTTACCATATAAATTCCCTTTTACCATATGAAATCCCTTTTTACATGAAAAACCAACAAAAGATGTTTTACCCTTAGTATTATGCATATATCAAAGCAAAAACCCATAAAAAACGTAATACTTATTGTTATTCCTCTTTTATGTTATATTCCATATTAACATTAACATAATGTATTAAACCATTAGAATTCCCCTTTCCTGTATAATATAGCTCCTTTATTATATATCTCGAAAACCCTTAGTTTTGTTTAAAAACTATGTATTTCATTATAATATCGCATCGCAATATCGGCGGGATCCAAAACCCTTTAAACATGCATACACCCCCACATTGTGATATGCGATATATGATAGACCCAGACCCAAGGCCAATATATATATGTTTCATTCCGTTTTGCATCCACTTCTATCACAATTCCCCACCAAAGAATAACCCTTTGCCTATTGCGATTCCTGACTGCGATATGGAAGCCCTGACTCGACAGAATATATACCATAGCTCATCACCATAATCGTGTCCGCCCCTTATCGCATGGCCCGCATGAATGTTTTCTCCTCCGCCATTGCGATATGCGATGCGCAATAGCCACAGACCTGACGCTGCATATATTACAACTTATTACCATATTACATCCGCCCATTATTATATGCCTTTGCAAAGCGCTTTCCCTCGCCATACTGCGATTGCGATATGCAAATAAGGCTTGGACCCGATATCATTATCTGCTTTAATTTCTATATATTCAAGTTCACCCATATGCGTTTTGTAAAGGTTTTCTGTGTTAAATTGTTTTTTCGATTTAAATGTAAAAATGACCTGAAACCTTCATTTAACTGCTAATCACATTTTAACCCAGATTAAAGCTATTCCCACCATGATTAATCCTCCGTGCTACTTTTTTGCTCCACCTTTGCCTGATAGTTTAAAAATTAACTTTTTCTCCATTTAAACAAAAAGCACCATTTGCTTTGTTTGTCAGTTTAACATAGCGCAACCTCCACTATGCCTCTGCGACCATTTAAGGCATCATTTTCCCTCCGATATTCCCCAGACTCCTTCTGATAACCTTTCAAGCTCGGCAGAGCCATTAAAGACCCTCAGTCACCATTTTTTTCTTAATAGTTTCTATGTTTTGTAAGTAAGAAGATTGTTGTTCTAGGTTTATAAACAAAAGCCTGCGTAACCATTTGAAGACAAATATGAGTGATTTAATGTGAAGAACATAGTAAAAACCTCAAATGCGTAGTCAAAATCTACCTAGCAGGGTCAAAAGAGAGTTACAGAGTTTAAAGAAGTCAGGTGAAAGATCAAAATAAAGAAATCTACTAGTGAAGAGGATACAAACAACAAATCAACTAAAGGGGCAAAATATCAAACAACAAAGCCAACACAACCTGAATAAAGGGGACAACAAGAAGTTGTTCAAACAACTGCCTCTATCTTCTTGCCATGAAGATCTTCTCCTTTACTAGAATAAATCTTAAACAGTTTTAGGATATTTCTTAGTTTTATTATTGTATAAATAACTCTTTTCCCGAGTTGTAATGGTTCAGAGTTCAAGATTCATAACATTGCTGTAAAGTTGTGACTATTTATACTACTTTGAACCTGGAAGCCACCTTTGAAAGAAGCGTTTGTGTAGGTTTTAACCTCGTACATAAATTACCTGCATACGAATTCTAAATCACCGGAAAAATAAAAATGCGAGAGCATAACACATAAAACACATATACACAGAGATTTCCCACTGGATCTCAAAACCGAGACTACCAGCTTGTTTTTTCATTATATTCCTTTCAATGTTACAATACATATTTATACATGTCGAAGCACCCAATACCATGGACCGAAAACCATCGCGTCCAAAACCATGGACCAAAAACCATAGGTAGGTTTGCCCAACCTATATATAGGGTCCAAAAGAAAATTTCTCGGGCCACTGCCTCGAACCCCGTAGGGGGGGCCTACTCGCCCCCCTCAAATCCCCCGAATAGGGGGGCTGCCACCCCCCCTGTGACCCCCCCGCTGCACAATCAGCGCAACGAAGAGGGGGCTCCGCCCCCCCTCTATTCCCCCGGTTCACTACGTAGGTTAGTCGTGGAAAGAATATAACACAACCCAACAATCTCCTACTTGTTGTTTTCTTTCCACAGGGGGCTACAGGAGAGCTTAGTCATTTTTCCAGCCCTGAAACGCCCATTGTTTCTCTACACCAAGAGAACTTCTCAGAGCTCACAGATTTTGTCAATGCATCTGCAGTATTCTTCAAAGTGTCCACCTTTACAGCAACACCTTTTTGTCTTCTATCATATCCCTCACAAAGTGATACTGAACATCAATGTGCTTTGTCTTTGAATGATAAGCAGGGTTCTTTGCCAAGAAATTTGCACTTTGGTTGTCACAGTCTATCCTTATAGCTCCGTGTACTAACCCCATACTTGAACACAATCTCTGCAACCAAACTGCTTCCTTGCTTGCATGAGTGGCTGCCATTTATTCTGCCTCTGTAGTTGATAGTGCCACTACAGATTGTTTCTTACTCATCCAACGGACTGCACCTCCAAATAGGTTAAACACATACCCACTTGTAGATCTTCTCTGATCCATATCTCCAGCCCAGTCTGCATCAACAAAGCCACGAATATCCAACACTCTGTCCCATCCTGGTCTTCCTTGGTAGCACAAACCATAATCACTAGTGCCAGCAAATACCTGAAAACCCGCTTCACTGCTGTCCAGTGCTCCTTCCCTGGGTTTGACATAAACCTGCTCAATACTCCCACTGCATGTGCAATGTCTGGTCTAGTACAGACCATGGCATACATCAAGCTACCGACTGCACTTGCATATGGAACACGGGAAATGTCCTCTTCCTCTTCTTGTGTCTTGGGACACTGTTCAACAGATAACCTCACACCTACAGGAATAGGAACCTTCACCGGTTTACTATCCTGCATATTAAACCTCTGCAATATTGTCTCGACACACTTCCTCTAGTTTAACCAGAGCTTCCTCTTTTCCCGATCTCTTTTAATTTCCATGCCCAAAATATAGTTTGCAGCACCGAGATCTTTCATGTCGAATTTGGAGGACAATTGGGTCTTCAAATCCTCGATAATTTATTTGTCATTTCCAACAAGCAACATATCATCCACATACAAGACCAGATAAATAACACGGTCACCAATTAATTTAAAATACACACAGTGATCTGCTTTGCTTCTGGTGAAGCCAAGTCCCCGTATAAATGTATCAAATTTCTGATACCACATCCTTGGTGACTGTTTTAACCCATACAAAACTTCTTTAACTTGCATACATGTTCTTTCTTACCCTTCACTGCAAAGCCTTCAGGTTGCTTCATGTAGATTTCCTCTTCCAAATCCCCGTGAAGAAATGTTGCCTTCACATCCATGTGTTCTATCTCAAAATCAAAAGCAACAACAACAGATAAAAGTAATCTCATAGAAGTTACCTTGGCAACAGGAGAAAAAATATCACCAAAATCAATTCCCGACACCTGGGAATAACCTTTTTCTACCAACCGAGCTTTGTATTTCTACACCTTCCCTTCTGCATTTGTCTTCTTCTTGAGCACCCATTTGTTGCCAATAGTTTTCCTTCCAGCCGGCAAGTCCACCAGATCCCAAGCCTCATTTTTGTGCAAAGATGCCATTTCATTAACCATGGCCTCTTTCCAGAGTTTTCCATCCTCTGAATCCACTGCTTCGTTCACAGTTCTGGAATCATCATCAGTAACAGACAAAGAAAAATTTGAACAGAAAGCAGATGAACTATACCTTTCTGGCTGCCTTCTTTCTCAAACTGATCTTCTGACAGCCGGATTTTGTGCCTCTTCATCTTCTGATTCCTCCTCTGCTACAGAGCCTTATTCTTCCTCCTTTAGTTCAAATTCTATCTTCACGGATTCCTTTGGTTAAATTCATGTTTAATAACATCTTTCACCTCTCTGAACACCACATCTCGGCTGTACACTACCTTCCGTGTGACTGGGTTCCAAAGCGTATAACCCTTTAAACCATCCTTATACCAAATAAAGATGCACTTTTCAGATTTACTATCCAACTTGGTTCGTTTCTCCTTTGGAACATCTACATATGCATCACATCCAAATACCCTCAGATGTGAAAGAGAGGGTTTCTTACTAGTCCATACTTCTTGTGGAGTCATATCCTCCAACACTGATGAAGGTGACCTATTGAGCAGGTAACATGCAGTATCCACCGCCTCTGCCCAGAATTCCTGTCCTAACCCGGCACCACTAAGCATGCTTCTTGCCCTTTCCATCAACGTCTTGTTCATTCTTTCTACGACTCCATTTTGTTGAGGTGTATATGGAGTAGTCTTCTGCCGTGCTATACCACACTTCTTAAAGAATTCTTCAAATTCCCTGCTGCAGAATTCTCCACCATTATCTGTCCTCAACACCTTTATCTTCTTCTCTGTCTGATTTTCCACCAGAGCCTTAAATTCTTTAAACTTGTCAAAGACTTTAGATTTCTT
>APFE030553583.1:16139-74487 GCA_000404065.3 Pinus taeda | reverse complement strand
CCCCCCTCAAACCCCCCCGACAGTGGGGGCTCCGCCCCACCTCTAACCCCCTGGTTCACTACGTAGGTTAGTCGTGGAAAGAATATAACACAACCCAACAGTTTTTTTGTTGAGAAAAGTTGTATTGTCTTTGTTGGCTTTTCCTCATCTGGTTCCTGGTCTAAGATGCCTTCAGTCACAAGATTTTGTCGATGTCATTCTGCTTCTTAATGAATTATTTCAGTATTTTTCTTTTAACAAAATTTTCGAAACATTAATGCACAGGGAAAGAAAAACAGTTTCACTTCCTTAATGACAGGTTCTAGATTCATTTTCTTTCATAGATATTTCAAAAAAAATTGTAATTTCAAACTCTATGTCCTTTCTTCTCTCTGGATGGCAGCCTCCTTAATGAGGATCTAGTTTTTCTCTTTTAATGCCTTACTAGTAGTTTCTTACAGTTGAGGAACTATTCCTCAGTTACCTTTCAATTATCTTAATAGTTTCTTTAAACATACTCTTAACTAATCCTATTTTACTTGCTTGCTTAATTTTTAAAGAACAATGGTTGTGTCAGCCTTAATTTAAGTAAAGCAAAAAATAAAAGAGAATTCAAAATGTTTTTCTTTCTTTCCAGCAAAAATAAAAACCTTTTCCTAGTTGTTTCCTTTTAAGTCAGATGCTCCTACATCACTACATTGATGCATTCCAATATTCTAAATAATATTTCTCAAGATTAATTATATTGTTAAAGTTAATGGAGAAATGTAATCTTGGAGTGAGTCAGTTCATTAGTTATGTGTGAGACTTAGATTAGAAATAAGTTCTTATTTTCTAGGTGGTTGTTCTAACCTCCCTATTTGCTTGTAAACTATTTATTCATGGTGATTAATGATGAATGTGTAGAGTGTTCTATAGAGGCAGTCTCCAAGTGAAGCCCTCTCCTGAGAGCTGCTCATTTTATTGAATATATTGTTTGTCTTCCAGTTTTTAACATAGTATCAGAGATTTAGGGTTGAGTGAGGTAAAGCCAGATTTCTTTGGTGACTGAGAGTGCCTGGTGATTGTAGTGTGGCCCTTCGTGGCTAGAATGAAGGAGACCTAGCGAAGAGGCAAAGTCTCTGAGAATTTTGTTTTTTTGTAAGGAAAATTGCAGTAGCACATATCTTATTAACACAATTGTGCTTTTAGTGTTGGAGCAGTGTAGGGTTTCTCTTAAAACCACATTGTTGGCCCCTTACTCTATCAAATTTTTATCAGTGCGCCCGATAAGTGCGGATCTGGGGTTTGAAAATCACGTTGCAGCTTGGAGAATTTAGCAACGACTATGTGGTGCCCATTGTGGGGTTGTGGCATGCATATCTTCGTCATTCAATCAGCTTAATCACTATGTGGATGTAGTGATCCGTGCATGATGTAGTGGTGAGTCATTTGTTTTTTATGGACAATCAATATGCTTTGTGTTATACTTGTGTCAATACAGCAAATATTTTTAAGAATCCTCTGGAAGAACTAAGTTTAAGTTATTTAGGGAGATGTTAGGAGTGCTAGTGAACCCTTTCTCCATGAAGGGGGATTCTTAAAGTTAATGGAGAAATGTAATGTTGGAGTGAGTCATTAAATTAGTTACTAGTTCCATGTGAGACTTAGATTAGGAATTTGTTCCTATTTTCTAAGTGGTTGTTCTATCCTACCTATTTGTTTGTAAACTATTTATTCATGGCGATTGATGATGAATGTATAGAGTATTGTGCTAGAGACAGTGTCCAGGTGAAGTGACCTGAGAGCTGCTTAGTTTATTGAATATATTGTTTGTCTTCCAGTGTTTAACATCAATAGTGTTTAAATGTTGTAGGATCGGGATATTTTTGGGTCAAGTCAAAGGAAAATTGCGGACTAGGGTTTCTAACAAACCCTTACACGGTGCAGAGACAGAGCAAGCCGTTTCTGAGAACCAAGCAGTACTGCTACTAGTGCAGGTTTCGGCGCATCTGGTAGCCAAAACCGATGAACATTCAGATGGGGGAGGCATCAATGCCTTCCCCCACAAACTTCAACAATGGAGACTGGCCACTTGAAGGCGGGAACGAGAAGACTACAAATGAGAATGTACAGCAGCCAGTAGTACGGCCTGCACAACAGCAGGAGAAGAATGACCAAGCGGATCTAGAAAAGGAAATAGGAAATAACCCTGCAGCATCTGAGCAACCAAAGAAAGCATTGTCGTCCACCTGTAAACCCATTGCAACAGAACGACCCAAGATTGAGTTACCCAGTCACAGAATCAATGCACAAATACAATACATGAAAGACCATGCACTGATAGGTAACTTTATAGGCTACTGGCCCACTGAAAAAGCTATGCAAGGATGGATAACCTCAAAGTGGAAGCCCAAAGGACATGTTACTGTACAGGTAGGCCCCAAAGGCTTCTTCACATCCATCTTTAACTGCATTGAAGATAGAAGTCGCGTCCTAGATGGAGGACCCTATTTCTTTAACGCATCAGGTCTCTATCTATGAGACTAGATAGAAAGATTCAATCTAGACAAGGAAAACTTCAGCTGGGCACCAGTTTGGATCCACATGTACTCCTTACCACTGGAATACTGGGATGAAGAATCTCTTAAAGCCATTGGTAATGGGTTAGGAGAATTCATAAAGACATCAAAGGAAACAAAGCTTCGCTGATACACCTCCTATGCACGTATCTACGTTTACATGAAACTGGGCAAGGCACTCACGGACTAGGTAAGTCTCCTTCATGATGACTTTGAATGGATTCAACCCATAGACTATGAACATGTACCTTTCAGATGCAGGAGATGCCATGCCCATGGACATCTATTCCGTGACTGTCCTTTAAACGCTCATCCTAAATCTTCAGACAATGGGGAAAAGTTTGACCCAAAAGGGTTCACCAAAGTTGCCAGTGGAAAGAAGCATACTAAAAAACCTCCTATAGCACCAAAAAATGTTATACCATCCTCCATTGTGCCATCCTCAAGCAATAGCTTTGACATTTTGTCAAACCTAGATATCCCTGAATTAGATCCCTCCACGATAGCAAAGACAACCTCTGCACCTTCCACCAAACTTTTTACTACACCTATCCATAATGAATTCAGTCAAACATCGATAGCTAACACATCTGATCGGCAAACAACAACCACGCAACCCATTCCCATCCATGATCACCATAGAGCCCTCTGGTCCGCTAAAGTAATGGAAATTGATAATCTATTGACAGACCCTCTTAAGTCAATACCCCACATGGAGGACAATAGTCAACAAAGTTTAATGGAAGAAGAACCTAAAAGCTTTGATCTAGGGGATATAGACATTTTTAGTCTAGAACAAGCATGCAAGAGGAAAGAGTTCGACACAATACTGGATATGCAATCTGAAAATCTAGAAGTAGTACTATCAAGAGTGCATCAGCATGGCACACTAGGCATACAACGAGGTAAATGGGATGGGAAACATATCACCAAAGATGGGAAGAAGAGAGGGAGAAAGACAGATCTATAGCACACCATCCTCATTGGGGGAATGCTAGTGTAGTCCGGAAGGTGCTCCAAGTTGACTAAATACTACCGTTCCTTACCTACAGGTCAACCATGAAGCTCATCTAATGGAATGTCAAAGGACTTAACGGTCCTGGGAGATAAAGGATGATAAAGAACATGATTCAGCAAGAACAACCACATATTGTACTTATGCAGGAAACAAAATGTAATACTAATACTTTAGCTTCCATCTTATCGAAAGCCTGGGCGGGATGTCTGACTGTTACAGTGGATGCAACAGGTGCTTCGGGAAGGCTTTCTATAGCCTAGAATATGCAGCACATTTTCCTTACAGATTTCCATGCTTCACACCATTTTATCCAAGCAATTTTCCACCTCATTGGAACCAACATACATGGCCACTTGACTAATGTATACTTCCCCCAAGATACAATGCAAAAGAATACGTTGCTAAATACATTGGAAATTCTTAATTCTACAAGAACTCATCCACTTTGGATCACAGGTGGTGACTTCAACATGATCACTTGGCTAGAGGGAAAACTAGGAGGCAGATATCTAATCTCAACAAATCTCACCCAGGTTGGATAGATATCTAATCTCAGACAACTTTGTACATTTAGGTGGTGATATATGCGCCTCAATACTCCCCGTTGCCGGCTCGGATCACTGGCCTATTTCCTTGCAATGGAAGAATCCTGGAAATTCAAACAGGAAACCATTTAAATTTGAAGCTTTTTGGCTCACTCAACCTGAGTTCAAAAATATGGTCAAATCAGCGTAGGAGAGCTTCATTCCCAATGGTGGCTCAATGATGTAAAAATTCCAGCAAAGACTGAAGCATATCAAAAGGCAAATCAAGACCTGGAATTACACTACATTCGGCAATATATTTCAAGAGAAAAAAGTCATCGAGCAAAGTATGAGATAGCTAGAACAAAAGATCATTACAGGAGGTGGAACAGAGGAATTAGCAAGTCAAGAACAAGTTCTACTCACACAATTGGAAGAAAGAAGGAAACAAGAGGAACTGCTCTGGAAATAAAATTCAAGAATCAGATGGCTAAAAGCAGGTGAAAGAAATACCAAATTCTTTCATCGCACAACTATCCAAAGAAGAATGAATAATACCATCTTGCATATTCAAAATCCGTGGGGAGACAGAATGGAGAAAAAGGAAGATATTGAGAAAGAGCTCACTAATCACTTCAAAACAGTACATCAAGAGCTGCCTACAGATAGACAGCCTACAATAAATGAAATACTTCAGCATATTCCCAGAATTATAACAGAGGAGCATAATGAGCTTTTGCTAAGACCGGTTACCTTGATGGAGGTAGAAGATGCTTCAAATCAATTGAAAGCTAGGAAAGCTCCAGGACCTGATGGTTTCACCTCTAACTTTTACCATCACTTCTGGGATTTAATCAAAGTAGAAGTCTGGAATGTGGTAGAAGAATCTAGAGCTATTCATTAGCTACTTCCATCTCTCAATGCGACATTCATAGCTCTCATCCCCAAAGAACCTCAGCCAAGTACTTCAGAGAAGTTCAGGCCCATTGCGCTACGCAATGTCATATACAAAATCATCTCGAAAGTCATTGCCAATTGCCTCAAACGACTCCTTCCTCTTCTCATTTCGCCGGAACAATCTGGATATGTTGAAGGACGTCAAATCTTGGACATCATTTTGACTCATGAAATCATCCACTCCTTAAGGAGAAACAAATAGGCAGGTATGCTTCTGAAAATCAATATTTCTAAAGCCTTTGACAAACTTAGCTGGTCCTATATTAAAAATATGCTGACTACCTTCGGATTTAGTCTGACCTGGGTTAGATGGCTTATGAATCTCATAAACTCCCCCTTCTGCTCCATTCTAGTTAATGGAATCCCCCCCAAACATTACTCCCCATCGAAAGGAATCTGTCAAGGTGACCCACTATCCCCATTCCTCTTTATTATTATGGCAGAAGGTCTGGGTTGCGTTATAAAGTAGGTTGTTCAATCTCATGACCTTAGAGGCATCTCTGTCCATGGAACCTCTGCGATCACACATCAACAATTTTTTGATGACAATATGCTTTTTGGACACCCTTCTGTCACGGAAGCCCGCACCTACAAAGCTCTTCTAGAAACTTTTTGAAAAGCCTCTAGAACCACTATAAATACTGCCAAATCTCAAATATTCTTTTTCCACACTCTTGCAGCCACTCAAAGAATCATCGCCAGAATCATCGAATTCTCTCAAGCCAAACTCCCATCTCATTATTTGAGCACTCCACAGATAGACTCAGCCTTAAAGCATACATCCTGGCAACATCTCATTGAGAAAAATGAAAGTCACCTATCATCATGGACCTACAGAACTCTCAACATGGCAAGCAGGCTCGTCCTAATAAAGGTAGTCTTACAATCCATGCCTCTCTATCTCTTCTCAATTCTTACAGCTCTAAAATGGGTGCTCAAAAAAATCAAAGCTCTGCAACACAACTTCTTATGGGGATCCACAGGGCAAAACAGAAAATGGGCATTAGTAAAATGGGACACGGTTTGCACACCAAAAAAGCAGAGAGGTCTAGGATTGCATGACCCGCAACATAGCAACACATTAATGGGAGCACGAATATGGTGGCAATGGGTTTCAAGCCCATAGAAGCCATGGGCACAACTCTGGACTGCAAAATATGCAAACAATCATTCGCAGCAAGAGCTAATAAGAATCACTACCACAGATACATGATCTCTAATCTGGAATGCGGCAAAATAGCACAGAGAGATCATCCAAAAGCATAGCTTTTGGGAGATATGCAAAGGGAGAACTGCACGTTTCTGGATGGATTCTTGGCAACAAAGACCAAAAATTGCATAAATTCTACCCTACACAAATCATAATGGAAATAACATCAACCAGACTGACCATGTAGCACAATAGTGGACTCAAAGTACCAATCAAGGCTTCAGGCAATGGAAACATACTACACAGATAATACAGCAAGAAACTGAAGCCTATAGCTCAAATCTACATAAAGAACTCACCAGCAAAAGAATTAGATATAATACTGGAAAAGATGTTCTGAGATGGGGATATACACCTAGAGGAATATACACAACAAAAGAATCCTACCAGTTGATGCTCCAAACGCAGGAACGAGTTGATCCTGCTTGGAATCGCATATGGACTACAGGGATATGGCCAAAAATCTCTACTTTTGCATGGTTGTTATATCATCAAAGAATACTCACTTGGGACAACTTAATCGAGAGAGGATTCCAGGGACCCTCCTACTGTCCTAATTGTCAAAATCATGAAGAAACTGTTTAGCATCTCATGGATTCTTGCCAAATGGCTAACCAATTATGGGAAAAAATTACTTTCCGATGTCAGCGACCCTACAAAATCTTAGGGGATATAAAAGGCACCATTCGCAATTGGACTCCAGAGCCATATAATAGCAAAATTCTCAATAAGCTATGGACAATTCTGTTGGGCTTCATTTTCTGGACAATTTGGAAGGAAAGAAACAAAAGAATATTCAAAAACCAAAGAACTACTTTAGAGATCATCTGGACCAATTTACGTCAGAATATTCAGGAAACTTTAGCTCTCCGATAGTGGAGTGCTGAGGAGTTTCCCACCCAGGCACAGGAACAAAGCATATGGGAAAACTAAAAATTCAAGCTCCAGCAAGCACAATTTGATCCCAACAGAGTAAGCACTATCACCAAGCAGCCCTCACATTGGAATCCCCCCCTCCCCAAAAAAATGTGATCAAGTTAAATTTTGATGGGGCCTCCAGGGGCAACCCAAGTAAAGCAGGACATGGTGGCATCTTCAGAGATCATGAAGGCCGACCTTTGCTAATATACTTCGGCTCCATTGGATGGGACACGAATAATTCTGCAGAAATGGAAGGACTATGGCAAGGTATGAACTTAGCACACCAACATAATTTTCATCCCATCATAATAGAGGGGGACTCCCAAATTCTAATAAATATGGTTACTCAAATACAACTAGGAAGCACTGCTTCGAGAATTGCTAAAAGCTGGAGACTAGTGGCCAGACTTGAACTAATTGAGCAATGGATGAAAAACAGAAGAGCAACCACATTTATTCATGTCAAAAGGGAAAACAACAAGGTAGTTGATCTCTTGGCAAATATAGGATTTGAACATGAATAAGTCCTACATTCTGGCACAATCAACATTCTACATGACCAATCTAATTTACAAGCTTGCACTGACCTGGTGCACAAGGACGCACATCTCCCGGATGCGGGTGATAAACAAGGACAGTAAGGTGGCAATCGACTAGTTTGGCTTGTGGCAACACCACATGGCCTCCCGTAGGTTGGCACAGTGGTCCAAAATTGTCATTTACAACAACCATAAATGCACTTTACGTGAGCGCTGTCTTCAACTGGATAACCGTCACCAACCTCGGCTCTGTGCAAACATGAATCCTCAGGATAATTTCACCTCTGCTTCTGCCCATCAACCTCTGCAACCTCTACCAATTCAATGCCTCTTCCCTACAGACGTGACTGTACCCAGCTCCCGCACAACCACTGGAAGACGCTGCCACCTCCTTTGCTGCATTGAATTTGGCTCGGACATCCAATTCACCCATAGCCTCGATTGTCATTTTATCTTCCCTTCGGCCTTGGACGCTCATCCCTCTACTGAGCAGTCTGCAAGCTCAACTGTGTCATTGCACCACATTGTGCCCAATTCGGGAAGGAATTCGCATACTCCTATAGATAGTATGACAAGAATGCGACATTGTATGCACAGCCGTAGGGGCAGGAGCCAAGGGAGCCTAAGTCGCCCCCAACATTCTCTTGCTTCGAACACCACTTCCTCTCTGGCAGAGCAAGTCCCCAGGCATTACCCAAATACACGCAGTGGAAGAGGACACCTCCACTCGATGGCCCCTGCATTGCCTCCCAACAGTTTTCCATCGATTTCTACCTTGTCTCCCAAAGCCACTTACCCCTTCCTCAACTACAATCCCAGAATGCCCAATTCACCTTCCGCTCCACCCTGAACAAGCCCATCATCACGGCCACTATATCTATTGTCTTTCACGAGGTGGAGCAGATCACTGAGGAAGAGGCCACAGAGGTTGGTGGATGCACCAATGTAATTGCAAAACAGGCAACAATGGGTGGTGGTAGCACCAGGGCAATTGGGGTACCAGAAATTGCAGGTGATGAGCGCACCACAGTAGGATGCAGCCACACCAAAGGCATACCAGATACGGCTCAGACAAGCGTACAAGGAGCAGGGAAGTGGAACAAGGAGCAGAAGATGAGACGTGCAGGGAAGGAAGTGAAGGAGGCTCTGCATGCAAACGAGATAATGGACCCTTACTGTTGTCTCATCGAGGAAGAACAATCGGCATTGCATGCTAGCAACATGGAGACCTCACTTCTGGCAGGTGGCGACATGGAGGAGTACAGGTGTTTCATCATGGAGGAACACCCTCTGTCTCTGCCCTGTTCCTAGTCTGCCACCTTGATGTCGCATGTCTGCCTCATAGTGTGCCACCTGTCTGCCACTCAGCGTGCCACGCATCCGCCACACAGTCTGTCACTCAACATGTTACGTGTCTCACGTTTTAGGACTCTCATTTCTAGTTTTTTGTTTCAATGGGGTTTCGGTGAAAAAACTATGGGTTTTCGGCTCTTTAGTTGGTTTTTTTTGTCTCATTAGATACAATGATAACAAACTGGATGCTTTGCTTGTTTCCCCTGCATGGGCAGCAAGCTAATTTTCTGAACTCTTTTCTGTTACGAACTGGTTTCCCTTTCTAGGCAGTCCAGATCTAGATTTTGTTGGTTTTTGTCATTCCTCTGGCATGGTTAAGTATAGGCTAAGGCCTCAATGTATGATATCTTTTTTCATTAATAGAATTAGCATAACTTAGAAAAAAAGAACATATATAGTGTTTATTAATTATGATATTCATAATAATCCATTTAACATTATTTAAATAAATTATATAGAATACTCAATGTTGACCCTCGTTATTTAATCAACTTTTTAATATTTTAATGTTTTTGAAACTATCTAAAATTATTGAAAT
This sequence comes from Pinus taeda, assembly GCA_000404065.3. Classification (NCBI taxonomy): domain Eukaryota; kingdom Viridiplantae; phylum Streptophyta; class Pinopsida; order Pinales; family Pinaceae; genus Pinus; species Pinus taeda. Next base: position 64,887 of record APFE030553583.1, on the reverse strand, counting down.
GATATAGAATATCTAATGCTTACCATGACTTATTTAATATTTTAATGAATTTGAAGCTATCAAAATCAAAATGAATAGCCCCATTCAATATTTTAATGAAAATGAAATTAACAAAATAAATTGCATAATGCCAACCATTACCTCCTTACATATGCCCCATAGAAATTAACCAAGACTTCCCCGGATGCATTATCATTCTAACTATAGCTACCAAAAATGCAAGATTATTTTAGTTCAAATTTGCATAAGCATGAATGGAGCAATACAATTTCTAGCGAGATTGTAATTTCTTGTTGTTTAAAATATACTTTTCAATCCATAAATGTATTCAACATCGTGAAAAACCATAAAATACAATATCTTGGCAAATTAAAAATCTTAAACATTTGTATGTGCTTTTGAACAAAATTCACGGAAAAAATGCTAGAAAAATAAAAATAAAAAAGACAATCATGAAAATTTCGTTAAAATTGTTTTTAATATAAAGATAGATTAATTTCTTTAAATATATTTAATGCAAAAAAATACAAATTAATATTGTTTTTACAAAATAATCAATATATAATTTTAAATATAATATCATTTTTTTTGTTATTTAAAAAACAAACCTTGATTCAATTCAATTATGGAGTTGGACTTTTCGGTGCATCGTTAAAAAAATTGAAGTGAAATCTTGATTTTTGTTATTGACACTGGTTTTTTCGCTGTATATATAGATTTAGACCTGAAAAATTTCTAGGGCACTTTGATTATGCAGGAATTACCCATCAAGCTTGTAATTTCAATAAATTGTTGCCAGATTTTAGAAAAAATTAACCAAAAAAACTTCAAAAAAATATCACTAAAAACAACTCAAAACCCAATCATAATAGACAACTCAAAACCCAATCATAATTGACCTGAGAAGAGGCTAAATTGAACCAAAAGCGTGGGCAAAGAATTTCGATTTTGTTTCACTTACATTTAATGCATCATAAATTTGCCATGAAATGGTAATTTGTTGCTTTCAAACATTTCTTAAATCTACCATTAATGTGTATCCAATCGAATTTCTTGGGTCCGCTACAGTGGATTGCTATAATCCGATGAAAGGCAATTTAAGATCAGCGCAGCGATTGTATTATTATTGCTGGTAGATTTGATTGTACTGGTTGGATTTTGCTAACAACGACTAGAATATTTTTCTGTCAAATGTTTTGGGTATTTTCTTTACTTTTATGACTGAGTATTTTTTTGACCATAGAATAATCTAACGAGGTAGAAGTATTTAGTTGGTAAGGATTTTTGTAAATTCAAGTTATAGTTGTTAAACTTCCAAATTTTAAGTGTTCTAGATGTTTTTGATGGTACTGAATCTATTTCCACCATAAAAAATAAGATTCAAACACTATCTCTACAATTTTATTTTGAATTTTTTTGCCTAGATTCCAACCACTTTTAACAATCCCGATAATTTCGCTGCCTCATTCAACTACTCCATAGCTCAAAGCCAAAGAATTTGCCATTGAATGGTAATTTGTTGTGTCCACACCTCAAATTGCTTTCAAACATTTCTTAAATCTACCATTAAGGTGACATATAATCGCTCAAGTCGCTTTTTTTAATTTAATTTAAATCTGCAACGTTATAATTCGATGCAACGCAATTTAAGATCGGCGCAGCAAATTTAGTATTTCTGGTAGAATTGATTGTACTGGGTGCAGGGTTGGGTTTTGGTAACAACTTCGTCAAATTTTGACGGTCTGTTTTTGGCAGTTTTCTTTTATTTTTTAGAACGAGTACAGTATCCTTCTGTCAAATGTTTTTGGCATTTTCTTTCCTTTTTAACAACGAGTGCAGTATTCTGACTGTTTAGAATAGCTAAAATGCCTCAAGACAGAATTTGATCAAAGCCCGTGACACCATTCCTAGCGGGGTGTTGGAATTCACATGATTATTTGCATTTTGATAGTCATGTGAAGAAAGTGAATAAAGTTTTTTCCCATAGATTAGGTGTTTTAAATAAATTACTTTTGTTTTAAAATAAATTAATTTTTATTTATAAGTAATTTTTATCCAATTAAAAAATGGTGTGTAATTTTCCTTTTTATTTTATTTTTTTTCCAATTTGAAGTTAGATTGTATTTTTTTATTATTAGAATGTGTTTTTAAATGAATTAATTATGATCTTGAAAATGTGGAACATTCAATCTACGAAGAATTAAATAAATTAAATTTATGATTATTAAAAATATGTTAAATTTTTAGTTAAATTAATGGACAAAAATAATTAAAAAAACTATTTCCAAACCAATTAACATACAAAAATCCAAAAGAAAAAAACTATTTCATCTATTAATTAAATTACCTCTTACAAAAATACATCTATTAATAAACTTATAAACCTCTTTAAAAAAAAAAAGTATTTCATCTATTAATTAAATTACCTTTTACAAAAATACATCTATTAGTAAACTTATAAACTTATTTAACATGACTTTAGATCTTATTCACATAATTATTAATATCTCATTTTAACAATTCAGTTCACATCATTTATGTATTTTCCTTTTATGAGCATTCATTGAAGGCCTATCTTCTCCTCTCTTTAACATCACTATTACAGTACAATTTAGACTTCTGTGATCCATATTAATTGTAACAACATTTTCTGTAAAAATTACATAAAGTAAAATCCCTTGGACCCGTTTTGAACCAACGAGGTTGGTTCATCTTCAGGACAAGATGAGAAATCAGATCTAGGGAATGGAATAAAAAAGATGATGAGAACAGCTAACTAGCCGTTAGAAAATAACAACTAGTTTGAGTAAAAGATTGGAATAACTAATGAAGCCTTTGACCAAGAATTAAAAGGAATTTTAAAATTAATAATTATATTAATTTTTTAATTAAGTTAAAATATCGTTTATATAATAAATAAAATCAATAAAATAATTTCATTTAATATTAATATTATAAATTTATATATGTCAGTATTAACCAAAAAATATATTATTAGGAGATAATATCAATAAGAATTAATATTTCAATAGGTAAAAAATAAATAAGAAATAATAAGAAATAAATTTATGGACATACTATTAATAAAAATTAGAATTTAAAATAATAAAAATAAATGGACAAGTAAATAAATAAATAAATAATAATACTAATACTAAAAAAGGAAAGAATAAGAAGATAACCAAGAAAACACAAAAAATTATAGGAAGAAAGAGCAGGGATCAGGTGTTGATGCTCCAACCATTGTCTATGTTCAGATTGACAGGCTTTTTTTCTATCTCTAAGGTCTCTCTAAATTTCTAATGATGAAAGTGGTCAATCCTAGCGATGACCTTCGCCTCTTCTATGCAACTGTGATGATTGGTTTTTTCCGCATGTTCTGCCAATGCAGAGGAGCGAGGCCTTCCATGCTTTATGTCTGCAACATACTCACAAATCCTTTGATTTATTGACCAACCAGTCTCACCAATATAAGAAGTCCCACAGGAACAGGGAATCATATAAACACCCTTCCCATCCTTAGGGTTAATAGGTCCTTGGCCGAACAAAGAGAACTTCGAATAGTGCGAAGGGGTCTAAAAGAAGAAGGAATATTATGCTTTTTCAGGATCTTAGCGATTTTATCCGTGTTCCCCTGAGTAAAAGGAAGATGAACCCGTAAGATCAATCCTTGGGATCAATCCTCTTCGTAGGACCTCTTTCTGCATTAGAAAATCTTTACGACCATGGGACTTACTATAACCATTATTAATAAAGGCCTTAAGGAGGTGAGCCTTTTCATCATCAAGGTGATATTCATCGGAAACTCTCAATGCCGAGTGGCTAAGGTGTTGAGAACACCTAGCCTCTGAGTAATGAAATGATGAGAATCAGCATGAAGGTATTGCTCTGTGTGAGTTTTCTTCCGAAAAACTTGATGAGAGAAAGAACCATCATCCTTTTTAGAAATGAGAACGTCAAGGAAAGGAAGGTTGCCATCAACTTCAACTTCCATGGTGAATTTTATGGAATTTGATTGATTATTAAGATGTTGGTAAAACAACTCCAACTTCTCTTTCCCATGAGACCGGACGACACAAGTGTCGTCCACAAACGTTTTCCACAGTTTAGGTTGGAAAAGAGCTGATGACCAGGCCTTAGATTCAAAGAACTCCATAAAGAGATTGGCAACAACGGGGGAAAGGGGAGAACCAATGACAACACCACAGGTTTGCTAATAAAATTCACCTTCAAAACTAAAGAAAGTGGAGGTGAGGCAAATTTTAACCAAAAGAGAAATATCAGGATCCATAATATGATTAATAACATTAATGGCCTCATTAATCAAGATATTTGTGAATAATGAGACCACATCGAAACTAACCAGCATGTCTTTTGGATCAATTCTGATATCCTTTAGCTCATTAACAAATGAGGATGAATCTTTAACAAAGGTTTCAGTTTGACCAATAGGAGGCTTGAGCCTATTACCAAGATATTTACCAAGAAGATAAGCTGACCCTCCTATAGTATTGACTATGGGGCGAAGGGGTGCCCCTTTCTTATGGATCTTAGGGAGACCATAAATCCTAGGAGTGACAGGGTTGCTCTCAATAATCTTCTTACTCAGGGAGCTAACAATGCTACTAGATTTTATGGCTAGCGCAACTGTTTTAGAATTTTTTTTTAAGGGATTCTTATCAAGCTTTATGTAGCTCCCAACATTACAAAGATGATATAACATCTTATTCCAATAATCCTCCCTATTGAGAATAACAGTTGCACCTCCCTTGTTAGCGTTAAGAACAATAATGTCCTTGTTATTGTTCAAAGATTTGAGAGCTTCAAACTCAAGATTGTGAATGTTGTTCTTAGGGGATTTAGCTTCTCTTAAGATAACCGTGGAATCTTGCCTAATAATATCTTTAGAGGCCTCCGGTAAATCCCTTATCCCAAATTCAATGTCACAAATAATATCATGAACGAGAATTCTCCTCAAAGTAAGGACAAAGTTTAAACCCTTCTCCAAAAGACTGAAAACATGAGGATCAAAAGTTAATTTGGAAAAATTAACCACCCTAAAAAAAAGCTTTAGAACCATTAACTACATTATCCATAGAAAAAAATTAATATTGTTAATCTAACTAAAAGAATAACTATTATTATTATAATTTTTATTATAGTTATTAATATTATCATAATCATTATTATTAATATTAATATATTATTAATATATAATAGTATAGATTATTAATTTCTATATTATCATTGTTATTAATAGAATAAGTTAACATTATTACAAATTTTCTTTTAAATAATATAAAATACTATTACTATATTATTAATAAATAAGTACAGTTTCAAAGAGAAAAAAGCATCATTGTATTATATTGAGACAATATAAAAATATTGGAATATACAAAAAGTGGCCCCATGAAGCAGCCATGAAAGCAGCTAGGGAAGATACATCTTCATAGGTCCATAAAGAGACAACTATGCGGCATCAAAACATGATCATAGAATTAAAGTTAACATTATTACAATTTTCTTTAAATTTAATATCAAATGCTATTACTATATTATTTAATAAATAAGTACAGTTTTTCAAAGAGAAAAAGCATCATTGTATTATATTGAGACAATATAAAAGCATTGGAATATACAAAAAGTGGCCCCATGAAGCAGCCATGAAAGCAGCGAGGGAAGATACATCTTCATAGGTCCATAAAGAGACAATTATGCGGCATCAAAACCTGATCAAGACACATAGTACTGAATGACTGAACAGAACAAACAAAAGGCATTGAGAGAGCAATAGCAGAAGTTGGGACCAAAAAACCAAACAGAAAAATAAACCATAGAGGCATACAAAATTAGTAATCAGGAAGAGAGAAGTCCTGTTAAAAACAGGGGTTCTCATCCACCCTTACATCCATAGATCATGTTCGAGATGGCAATAATGTTTTGCATAATGGAATTAAGGGGTTCCCTTGAGTCTTTGAAAATGTTTGAGTTCCTCCATTTCCAGGGGCACCATAGAACAATTAAGATAAGGAATCGCCGTGGATCTCTTAGCCTGCTCCACCATTCGAACACTGCATGGGTAGAAACATTATAATTATTAATAATAATTATAATATTGTAATTTTCTCTACCACACCATTTATTTGTTTACATTCCAGTATTATTATTTTCTCTAGTACACTTACATTCCAGAGTATTGAGCATTGTTAGTGAGTGCATAGTCTTTATGGTTTAGTTTAATTATTCGATATCTTTTGATGTATTTTTTTATTGATTTTTTTAATTTAGTAAGGTTTAATTAAAATGATAAGTTTGAATCAAGTGACTCAAGCATTTTAAATAACAGCCAAAACATCAATTATTAGGGATTTTGTTTATAAATTAAAAATATTATTAAATATTAATAAATTAATATATTCTACGCGAAATCATGAAATAGTAAAGTAAAGCTGCTCTAATTTTTTAATTTCCACAAAAATATATTAAAATAATAACACATTATTATACTGCCAAAGCAGTCACTAATTTCTTAATTTCCAAGGAAAATTTATATCATCTTCATAAATTTTTAAATCTACGATCAATTAATCTAGAGAACGAATCTATGATCAATTAATCTAGAGAACGAAAATTTTGATATTTATAGGTTGTTTCAGAAACCTGAAAAATGCATCGTCAAGCCTAGGGTAATATTGAATGTAATTTTTACATTCAATAATGAGTTGTTTTTTACTGTGATTTGATTTTTTAAGGGTTTTTTTAGTTTAATTTTTTTAAATGGGGTAAGAATTTATTGAAATTATAATTTTCATGAATAATCTCTACACAATAAAAATGCTTTAGAAATTTTTTATAGTGCTGAATCTATATATGAAATGAAAAAACAATTTAAATAACAAAAATCAAAATTTTACTTCAAATTTTTCTACTAAATTCTAACACTGAAAAATCCAAAAAGTTACATTAAAAACAACCCATTTACATTTAATAATAATAATTTGTATTGATATCTTATAATAAATTATTGTTTCTTTCTTAAACAGCACAGACGGTCCATTGCTGACTTTCCCTATACAATATCGCTATTTCTCTCTTAAAAAAATGTTATGGTAAGTTATGAAGTCTCTGTCTATTTTTAATACATGCTAAACATGTGGAGCACTTAATGTTTTCAGTGTTTAACAAGGCGGTATGTTTTGGGAACCTTTTGTCCACAGATATTTAGTTCATCGTCCAGTTGTAAGGTCGAAAATTACTCCGACTTTGACAGCTCATTAAATGTCAACATTTCCAATTCTGAAATAAAGTACGTTGCCATAGAATTCATAGAGTACGTTACCATATTTATTTGACAGAGTACGTTGCGATAGAGTTGATATAGAGTTCATAAAGCGCTTATGTGGAATAATAATTTGTATTCATATGTTATAGTAAGTTATGAATTCTCTGTATATTTGGTATACTCGAAGGTGCTTTAAATCCAATAATACATGCTAAACATGCGGAGCACTTAATGTTTTCAGTGTTTAACAAGGCTGTATGTTTTGGGAACCTTTTTCGTGCACAGATATTTATTTCATCGTCCAGTTGTAAGGTCGAAAATTACTCCGACTTTGACACCTTGTTAAATGTCAACATTTCCAATTCTGAAATAAAGTACGTTGCCATAGAATTCATAGAGTACGTTACGATATTTATTTTACAGAGTACGTTACGATAGAGTTCATAAAGCGCTCAGTGCTATTAAGATTCTGGAATAATAGTTATGCCTGACATTGCAATTGAGGCACCATATGCTCCGTAAAATTTGCATGCAACGAGAAGGCTTTCCAGAAGTTGAACACAAAAATCGCCCTGAGCTCAACAAAAGGGAATTCATATAAATTAAATAATGGATATTGGGTTAGAATTCGTAATGTTACAGTGGAATTAGATAAGTCAGGGAAATTTGTAAAGTCAGTAAAAAAGTGGAGATGATGGTCATTATATTAATTAAATAATAGATATTAGGGAATTTGTAATGTTTAGATAAGAGTGGAATTAGATAATTTTGAAAAGTGGAAACGGAAAAACAATTTGAAAATACTTAATTTGAAGTTTGAATTATGTATAAGAAGAAGGAGAATGGTTAGCAAAGAACATCTATTCCTATAAACAAAGTAGTAGTCTATAACGCGACTTTTTGAAAGCCTTTCCGGCGGATTTTTCCGGTCTAAATCCGGCAGCAATTCATTAGAATCCCAAGTTTAATAGCTAGTTTCTGCACAATCAATGGCTCCCAGGGGTTTTCCAGGGCGCTGAATCCAAATATGCAGTTAAAAAACCATTTTAACTGCTAAAAATCGAGATTTAACCTCATTTTTTCTGCCGGATTCCGTCACCAGAATCTCCAAAAAGTCGCATTATAGACAACTCCACAAACAAATAGATATCAGACTGAACACTAAGTAATTTTGTTGAACCTCTTGAGCATCCTACCTGAATTATCTAATTCTATAATAAAATAGTTTTTTATTTTAAATTTTGACATATTAAAGCTTCATTATGATTTACAGTTTTTTTTAATTTATTATTTTTAAATTGTAGTGGAAGAGTCAATCACTTTTGTTATTCTTAAATGTACAATTTAGTGGAAGAGTCAATCAGTTTTGTTATTCTTAAATATAAGCTTGCTTATAGCAAATTTTCACTCTACCAAATATCTTTAGATGATAACACATTTATTTACATTTGAAAAACACAAACTCTTAATCAAATAAAAGAAATTTTAAATTATACTTTGAAACTTATTCACAACCCACATCTTCAATATGTTCTATAATATCACAATTTTTAAATATTTTAAAATTTATTAACCTTGTATCAATTATCTAATTCTATAATAAAATAGTTTTCAAATTAATTTGCTGGAATGATTTTGAATTTCAAAATATTAAATCTTTATGATGGTTTCCAATGTTTTTTTTTTTAATTTATCTTTCTTCAATTGTTGTGGAAAAGTCAATCACTTTTGTTATTCTTAAATACAGGCTTGCTCATAGCATATTCTCACTCTACCAAATAACTTTAGATTTTAACAAATTTCTTTACATTTGAAAAACACAAACTCTTAATTAAATAAAAGCAATTCTAAACTATACTCTAAAACTTATTCACAAATCACATCTTCAATATGTACTATAATATCACAATTTTTTTAAGTATTTTAAAATTTATTAATAAAAGCTTGCTATAATTTTAGCCACCTTATAACCACACGAATTTATGTATAGTTTTGCTAAAACTTTGAATTGACATCTTAACTCATCTTATCTCTCCAAATATTTAATAAATAAGAGAGTATATGATGATTATATTTAGTTTGGTCCTTCAACCTTGTTATCAAATTCAAAGCTCAAGAGCCTTATATACAAAAAGAAATCGTAGAGGAGTGCTATGGAGGTCTTGCGACTTACGAAAGAACCATTAAGAAGCAAGGTTAGATTTCAAAACAGAGTTATTAGTTAAATATTTGATGATTTATGGAGGTCTTGCGACTTAGGAAAGAACCATTAAGAAGCAAGGTTGGATTTCAAAACAGAGTTATTAGTTAAATATTTGATGATGATTTCACACTTTTCTGAACCATTTTTGTTGTTTGAAAGAAGAATTTTGACCATATTGTAAAATTTTTAACTATATTTAATGGATAAATTATCCATTGATAAGAAAAATTGTTCATCAAATCCCAAGCATTCTCCTGATGAGAAGAAGTAAGGAGTTGTCATGCAACTTATGATGCTTTTTATCATTGTCCTTCTCACATGACACCTTTTATGTTGGCATTGGTATGTTGATTCCTGAAATAGGAAGTTATTTTTATGTGATAATCATGAATATTAACTCCTCCATATCTAATAATGGAACAATATTCATTAACATTGGCCAACTCATAGTAATATTTTATTTATTTATTTACTTTTATTTTTATTTTTTCATATAAAAAAATAACATAGTTTATTTGAAAAAGTAGTTACATAGCTCAATTTGTAGGTCAAACATCTCTACGCATACTTTTGTTAAAAATACTCCAGGTGGCAGGACCATCCTTTATATTGGACATGACTTCTAATCTAAGCAGATATACACCTTACAATACAGTGAACAAAAGAAAAGATATATAGAACATCTTTACCATCAACCATAATCCAATCAGAAAAACACAAAAGACCTTGAACAACGACCATGATGGGAGAAAACATAGTTGTAGAGCTCGGCTATTTCCAGAAGTTCACCATGAGAACAAAAGATAAAAAATGACCACTCCACCAAGTACTCATCCCATGGTAAAATCAGTAGTCTTGATCAATCGAACAATAGAACACCTCTATTCAATGTTACCAACCCTGCAAATAAAGAGAAAAAAACATGATATATGTGTAATGAAGCACCCTGAATATATGACCATCAACAAATATATCCCTATTTCCCATGACCAAGCCATGACAGGTCCATTCAGAGGCAGAAAATTGGCATCCAGATAAAAGAAATAGGGGAGACCCCTTATATATTTATGTGACCATCCCATATAAGTGTCCCAAAATCAAACCCCTAGAAGTGTGTGTGATCCATAGATGCACAACTCCCTTCCTTTGATAATCTGTCTTCCTACACATTTTGTTCCCTATAAATGTGCAAGAGTGAGACCCTACGAAAAGTGGACATTAAATACCTTGTTCTGTTCAACCAATGATACATGTTAGAAGTATTTAGATTTTCTTGTTGATTATCCCAGTAAGTGATGAACTTAGAATTGCCAAAAATATCGATCTCTTCAATCCCCATCCATGTGGCGTAATAAAGGTTGCCCCACAGTGTCAACAACTCTATGCCCAATATTTGTGTTGTGACCACTGCGCATTTGAAACAATAATGTTCCTTAGGGCTCAAATAGATCATCATCCCACTTCCACATATCCCTGATGATGTAGCCCCATCAAAGAAACCCACCGAGAAATTATCCCACACATCCCTCAGCGTAATGTATCTAGGGTTTTATGCCATGGTCACATGACCTTTCTCTAGGAAAAATGAGGAAATCCTAATACAAGTCTCCGTCACATCAGGATCCCTTTGCTCAAATATCAAGGCAGTTCTCGTCCTCCATATGCCCCAAAACATTTAAAGAGAGACATGCATATATGCCTTATGCTCCCTGAACCATACCTGCAAGAAACAATATACCATGGAGCCCTCCCACCCAGAGGAAATCCTGAAGAAACTAAGAACCTCCTCCAATACTGCATAAGCAAATGGACATTGAAGAAATATATGACATATATTCTCCACATATACCTTTCATAAAGTGCACCTCCCAGGCCCCACATATCCTCTCTTCGATAGATTAGCCCATGTAAGGATCTTTTCATAGACCACCAGCAACCTAAAACATGCCAATTTTATTGGGATATCCCACTTCCACAGTGCTTGAAACCATCCAAAATGAGCAGTGTTAGCCTATCCCTGAGTCATATAGGAATATACGTCTTTAACAACGATTTGTCCTTTGACCTTAGGGCCATTCGATGTCAACTGGTCATCCTCCACATTACATCAGATGACAATTGTTTTTGGACAGCTAATATATCCATCCCACTCAATAGCAAGGTTCAAAAATAGTCTAATGGTCTCTACGCTTTTCCATTGTGTACACAAGCCCACTGGAGTCCCCTCCACTATGGCATCTTTTATCTACCAAATATCCTTGTTGTGAAGAAATTTTATGAAGTGTATGGATGGTTTATTATACCTAGGCATTCCCATGATGACATCTAGTGCAACCTCCACTTACTCACCCCTTCACATAGTCCACCTTAAGTTACTCACGAGGAATAGGGAGATTGTTTTTAGGCTTCTCCAACACGGCAAGGCCTTATTATCAATAGGAGCACTAAATTTGATCTAGGAGATCAAGGATTGTTGCTTTAGATATTTACTCTTAATAATCCAATGCCATATGCCATATATAGAGATGACCCTCCATAGATTTTTTATCAACACCTAATTGAAAATTGCCAGATCTAATATACCCTGCCCACCCTTACAAACTTGTATAGATAAATCTTCAAATTTTGCCATATGAAACTTCTTCTTGTCCCCAAACTCACCACAGAGGAAATATTCCATAATTGACTTCATCCTTCGAATTACGTTAGCTAGGAGATAAACGATGTGCATCTAGTATGGTGCCAAAACCTGAAGAATATATGTATACTATATATACTTATGTAGATAATATTTATGAAGATAATTGTATATATTATCTCCTTCCTATGTAATAATATAGCAATATTCATTGACATTTCCTAACCCATATTCACATTACAAATTGTCCAACCACTCAAGCATTTCACAAGGCCCCATTTTTCCAAGGAAAAAAACGATGACCCATTAATTGGTTCGACTTCTTTGCTACGTCTCTAGGAACCCTTTCATGGGATTTAGACTTCTTCAAGTACTATGTACATAGAAGTGTGATATATTTACATTTACAATGATGTTGACATCTAAGTATCTAGGTTGATCATCATATTTTTTATGATTAGTTTAAATTTTAATAAGTATTTTATATAGGGAGTATAATCATACTCAACTTTAGCCATAGATAATTCAAGACCTAATCCTAACCATTTACCATTTGGCTTCATGAGGTGGGATTTCTTAGGGCTCTGTCTTGCACCCGATAGCACTATCAACTCCACAAGCAAAGGTCCATCAGGTTCTAGGCTAGTTGAGGCCTAGGTCAAAGTTTGCAACCTGATAAGATCAAGACCGTTCATCTCTTTTGTTGATGGTGCTTTACCCACCAAAATTCAAGGGGTGTCCCTGATATGAAGTCCCAAATAGACCTCACACCATTTGGTGTAGGAGCCACATCCGTAATACGACTTGGATACCAAAGCAATGAGTTTTAATGATGTGGCTTGACTACACAATAATGCATAGAGTGGTCTAATTGTGACTTTGGTGAACAAGTGTATGACCCTGGGGATGGTCAAGTATGATGTATGAAAGGTTCTAAAACATGAGGGGAAATGAGTGAGCCCCGTAGAAGCTTGTAATGGGATGTAGCTTGAAAGGAACACACGAGCATAAAGACATCACGAGTTACCTTGCGAAATAGTTCACATGTTAACCATGATGGAAATAAACAACAACACACATTTAACAAGATTCATACTAATGCAAACTAAATAATTCATAAGCGTTAGCATAAATTAAATAACATATATTGCAAACATAACAAGAATAGTCCTACTATATTCACAACATATGCATGAAAATGTGTCAGCTCTGAGCTTTTATTAAAGTGAAAGTTCCAAGCATACATATACCATTAATGAACCATTAGCCTCGATAGCGGAACATAAAGTCTACATTTTCTCCTCCAAATGAAGATACTCCCTCTATGATATGGAGAAGCCAAGGCTCTCAACAAATGCCCAAGCTCCTGATCCTAAGCTAAAATCCTAGCCAAAAGATTGGCTCCCAAAAGCCCTTTACATGAGTTATGAGAAGATATTTATAACAAAAGGGGTGACTATTCACATCCCCCTTGTGACTCCTTGACTTCCCTAATGACTCCTCAACTTCTTTACAAAATGACTCTTCAACTTCATTACACCATGACTCTTCACATTCCACAATTGACACTTGGAATTTCACTTACAAAATAATTACAAAAGAATATTACAATATACTCGTACCCATATAAGACAAATTTGGGTAGATCGAACTAGAGAACCTAATAAGACAAAATTTAATCTTGAGTCTGGGGAAACTCTAGCTCAACAACTTTGACTTGTAGGTTCTTGGTCATATGTTGGTGCTAAGCTTTGTACTGCGTGATGACTTCCCCAAACTGTGTGATGGGATCACAATAAAAGTGAACTCTAGCCTCTATGGCATCCATATACATTGATTTGCAACCATTCTGGATTTCTTTCTTTAACATGAGCATCATAGTATTGACCTGGACAAGACCACCAATTTACTTCCGCATGTTTTGCATGTTCACTTGAAGATATTCCTTAGTAGTAATTTGTCTAAATCAGTCCAAGTATTCTTCAACATCCTTCCTTACCTTATTCCTGCATTTGGCTTCAGTGAGTGAACCAACTGATGGGATCTTGTGCAATTTCACCATCAAATCCACATTGTTGTACAATTGTGCATATGAAGCCTAGATATTGGCGATGAATGAGGTGATTTGCTTATTTCTCTTTATGATCATCCACACTTGTGTTATCTCCAACTCTGCTTATTGCATTTTTTGTTCACCAACTCCGACGATGCCCCTTTCTATTGTATTGACCATGCATCCATGGTAGCAACGGTTGTATGGAAAAAATTAAGAGATTTCGCATTATCCTTACACTTCTATTGCATGTTGTGCAAGTGGAAAATTTCCTTATGCATGGTGAAAAGTTATTCATACAAGCTCCACATAATGTCTCCCAATGGCGATACTTCACCAAGTACAGTTTCCTTAAGTTCTTCCAAATAAAATTGTGGAAGAGCTACGTTCTGAACCTCTGATCAAAGTTTTTCAATTTTGTTGGAAAAAAAGATAATACTCAGGGGGGGTAAATCAATATTAAGGCCAATTTATAATTTAAATCCATTTTTGTTTCCTCATTCAACTTGGCATCCATTATATGGGAGCAACTAGTAACAACCATAACAATAGCCATATCACCACACAAGCATGCATATCTTGAGAAATAAACACATGAACTTAGAAGTTTTACATGGAAACTCTTTTGGGAAAAAAACACCAAAGCTTGTTGTTGTTATTGATGTAAAATAAGAGCACATACTCTATTACATCAATCTATTTTGCGATCCACCACTCACAGGAAGCACCAACTCCCTTTGATCATTTGCTAGCACCCAATAGTATGAAGCACCAACTCCCTCATTTTATAGACACATGCTCAACTTACCTAAAGCACCATGTAAGGCACCAACCTCACAGATTTTTGGCAAGCACCAAATTACATCTCCTTGGACTTATGCAGGCACCAACTTGCAGGAGGAACCAACCCCCAAGCCTTCTCAAGAACCCACTAGAGATGGGAGAACCAACTTCCTATGCAAGCTCCAACCCACACTCAAATAGGAACTCAATGTCCACTATCATTGGCGACAACTCTACTTGATATCATATTTGTTCTCTTTAGCCCTTGGCCCATGTAGCACTCTGTCTATGCTCACTCCACTCACTCTACAGCAACCTACTGTCACCACCACAACATCATATTTCTCTCGACCTTTTGTCCACTATACACAACATCACACTCTTCTCAGCCTTCTTCGTTGGAACAACCACCTTTAGCCTTTCCATAGAAGCATTTACTCTCTCTCAAGGTGCCTATCTTATACTTAGGCACTCTCAGCCTTTCCTGGTAGAACAAGGTCACCTAGACTTACACACAGGAGTCCACTCTCAACACAAAGCTCTCCACATGACTCAACTCTACACAATGATGCTTCCTCTCAATTTCTCAATGGAAATCCTAATTTTTGTTCCTCTACTACACTAAACTTGAGGTTTCCTCTATTACCTATTTCGACAGTGCCTGAATGTACCTTTCCATGGCTCTCCATGCTTCTTAACTTCTCATAGAGATTAGGGTGCACTTCCCACATAGTTCTCTTGTACTTTGATCAACACTTCTGCAGTTAGCCATATTTTACATTTAATTATTTGTTAACTTACAAGAAATCTCAATCATGGCCATTATGGGTTCAACTGCTACCTTTGTAAATCATGGTCCTCTCTATCTTGACTCAACAATTTCTACATCTTCCATTAGTCCTCTGACCTCAACCTTTTGTAGGCATTTACTTAGGTGTCGACCCGTTCATCCTATGATCTAGGTGGATGTTGGTGGCCACCCACCTATCCCATTTGGACGCCCACAACTATCTCTTTCAGTTTTTTCAGTTTCCTTAATTATAGCACAGTTTACTATTTTTAGCAGTTTTTCGGGTCCTAAACTTCCGGAGCCATTTTGAGGCCCTAAACGACGTTTTTTGGGAAATCTACCACCAACGATTTTTTTTGCAAAAAAATCGTCTTTTCCATTGTAGTCCTCGGAGAGATCTTTCCAACGGGCTATCATGCGCGTCAAATGGAGATAATATGACCAATTCGCAACCCCGGGAAGTTGATGTACCAACTTACCCAAAAACAGGGTCCACAATTTGGTGTTTCATCTTCTAGGGTTAGGTTTTGGAATGTGAAGGGTTTTCCATTGTTTCTCAACAGTAAATAGGCCTTCGAGCCTCATTATAACACAGTTTAGAGGCATGTAGGCGCCACATCTCTTCTTAGAGATAAGCTACCATCGCCCTAGCGGGTTTATTTCCATTTCTATTTGTAAGCATATTTCATTATTTTACAGTAATGAAATGAAGTATTATTTCCGCTGCATATCTGTCTTTATGGTTATCTCTGTATTTTATTGCATTCCTGTTTAAGTTCAGATCATCCTAATATCCTTCATATACCTCTATACATCAATATCGAAGCTCTCATGTATTGTAACTTTTACTCAAGTGATGTTACAAGGTTGTGAGGTTCTAATCTCCTTTCACTTGGCCCTTTCATGTTTTTCCTCCAAGGGACTAGGCACTGTGACTAGCGACTTGCCGCTAAGGTGCTAAGGCATTCAAATCCTGTCGAGGGTCTATCTTGCTTTGTTGACTGCTCTTGCCCTTGTTTCTTTTGGGTTTTTATGTCCAGATTCTAGCATACATCAGAGTCCCTTTCATCAGAACTTTTTCATAAATAATTTTCACAGGAGTTACGAAATTTCGAGCTCCAAAATTCTTCATAGCACTTAGGTGTTAACTCAGCTCTACATCCTTAATCCTTTGGGTCTCCCATGACCAAGTTCCACCACATCGAAGCTCCCTGTATTGGGACTTCCCTCATTTTTCAATTTCAGAGGACTTTTGAAATTCTGGCCTCCGAAGTACTTCATAACACTTGCGTGTTAGACATGCTCGGTGCCCTCAATTCTTTGAACTCCATGACTAAGTTCCAACATGACATCGGAGCCCCTGGTCTAGAACCTTTTCATCAAATGAAATTATGAGGGAGTTAAGAAAACTCCAACCTCTAAAGTTATGACCTTCGAGATGATCCCAGGTTGATGTCATCAACTCTACGAGGCCCCTCCCTAGTGGTGGCACATGTCACCTAAATTTTCCCTATTAGGCCACCCAATTTTTCTAAATATGACTGCCATGTTTCCATAGTACTACCACATCATGCTAATGTCATCTCTCTCATCAACTTCTAACGACCAATCAATTTTCCCCATGTGTCCTATCTTGAGGAGATAGAAAGGGTCCCTCAAGCCTTTGGTTTTACAGAAATTTCCTTTGTAATTCTTATTCTCCACATCCTCAATGATTTTAAAGAATCGAATTCATAAGAACTTACAAGGTTCCAAAAACTTGAAGTTTCAAACCTCTGAGTTTATTCTTCTCTCATTTCACTTTGAGTCCCATTTTTTTTAAATAAACTGTCAAGATTCCAAGGATCTGAGGTTCCAAAATGCTTCCATGTGTCCTATATTGCCAAGGTTTCGATGTGCCCAAACTACCAAAAATTGGCTCTGATATTCAATCCAATGTTTTGCCCTTGCAAGGTTCCAACCTACTCCAACCTGCCAAAATTTTTACCTCCGATATTTTGTTCTCCTGAAGCTCCAAGGTTTTGATATGACTATCCTTCCGAAATTGAGGGTATAAAATTCATCCTACTGAGGACTTGCAGACCCTAACATCAGTAGTTAATAACTTTTGATACTGATGACCATTCTTAGACTTCAACATACAATTTGAAATCTCTTTTAGAGTGCTTTCTAGTGGATAAGGTCTGATGTAGTCTTTAAGCCCATCTTCCACCTGAAAAATGGCTACAAACTCTATTCCATTATTTCCACCCTGGCTCTTCTTCTTCTACCTATAACCTTCTCCTCAAAGGTATTTTGCAAGGTTAGACATAATATTAGAGAGATCTTCCAGAGAACTAACCAACTATGTCAACTCTAAGACTATCTGAGTTCATCTCTTGAGGCAGAACCTCCTCCAATGTTTGAGACTCCCAACCATCATAGTTAGCTTTTTATGGCTTCTCTAATAAACCTGCTACCATGATGATTCTCTATCAGAGACTGCAGCAACCATAGGACTCCCAACCACCATAGTCATAGTTTTATGGATTCTACAAAAATCCTTCTATTATGGTGATTCTATATAGAGTACTACAACAACCATAGGATACCACCTAAGCTTGAACATCAAGCACATCAAACTTGCCCAATTACCATCACAACTAGGCCAGGGGACATCAAAGCCAACATTTGTTGCCACAAACATCCATGCTAGTCTAGTAGCACTTTTTCCAATAGTTAGACCTAGCATGACCATTGACATCAACAACAATACACTTGCATCCACAAACCATCAAAATAATGCCAAGTGTCAAACGATATCCCCCTTTGGCATTGATGGAAACACCTCATCCTCATCACTTCACTTTGATGGCCAATCCTCATGCTTCTTCAATACTTCTCTTGCATAAGCCAACAATTATTTTCTCTCCTCTACATGGGCCATCACAACTTCTCTAATAATTGTCTCCCCCCTTTGACACCAATGGAAAATGGCTACAATTTTCTTCTTCTTCCCCAAGCAATCATTGACAATTAATGATGAGGGTCTAGCTTCTGATGTGCATTCTACTCTACATACTTATCTTCAAGGATTGATCATTGTTGCTCCATAAACTGGACATATGTGATATGCTCCCCCAGAACATATATTTCCTTTGATTTGAGTGCCTCTAGTTCTAAATCCCTTAAGATGTTAGGCACATCAAAACATCTTTCACTTTTGACTGTGTCATCCCCATCTAATCCATGTCTTCTATGAGACCTACTGCCATATGCCCCATTTGTCTTTTCTTCCAGTCCCTAGTTGATCCCCAGTTGTCCCTGCTTCTGCAAATATGAAAGTCTATGAAGGATGGCTTCATTAACTTCTGCCTACTTTTACTGGGCTCTAGAAATCCTTTCATGTGCGTCAGTAGGCCTATCATTGGTTGTCTTGTGAATTCTAATTTCTTCCTTCAAACTTCTTAGCGTATCTATTAAATCAAGGGAGAACTCTTCTCCTTGTTTCGCAAGTGACCTTTCCCGTTCCATATAATTCACATCATGTTTGTAAGGGGAGTCTAGTGTGAATTGTAGTCCACCATTATGCTCTTCATATTTGATTTTTATCTCCCGCAAACTTTGCATGTTAGATAAACCATATATATACATAATCAAAATCATACCTTAGTGTGTTTCATGGGAAGCTATCACATCTACATAAGTCAGTCCATATAAACATGAGATATATACATAATGACTTCAACATATAAACATGAAACATGATAACACAAGACTACAATAATGACCACCACAATGCATGATAACCATAAACATCACAATGCATGCAAGTAGACACATATACAATTAACATGCATGAATAACAATATGTGTTCAGCCCATCTAGTCCAAGTTTTTGGACCCAGAAGCTTTGATACCACCCTGTGGTATCAAATATCACCCAAAGAGAATAGAACCCACTTGGATGCCAATTGTAACTAACCCTCCAACATTTACCCACTTTTACAAGCTCTCTAGCATAAACATGAGTTGAGTGTCACTATGATATGACCCAAACTCAAAGTTCTAGTTATGGAAGTGGGGCCTACAAACCAGAAGTAACTGACATCCCTCAGAGACTACATATCACCAAGGAGCCTACCAACCACCCCAGGTGATCAATCCCTAAGTTGGAATTTCTTTTCACTAGGTTTACTCCTCAGCTGCACCCACAATACACTATGAATGTGGTTATGAGGATCCAACTATAGCCATAAGCCTTCCTTCCTACAGTTATGGATGAATTTTCCCAGCTCAGTGCATGCAGTCATAAGATCTATGTCACTTCTTCAAGATAGCCTCCATACCACTTCATATAACTACATATAACTTTATAGAATCATGACAATGATGATGATAATGCTAAACAATAAAAAATTAACCAAGATCTTGGGCTAGACATGCCTAATACAAGATAGTCATTTCGTCAAACAGTTATTAAACATATAAGCTACAGCTCATGAATGCATGTATGATCCTAACTTCTGAACTTCATATGAAAATCTGCAAGAAGGATTTATACCCTCTTAAGTTAGTTGCAACAACACTTGTTATCCCACGCATTCATTAACCATACAATAACTTATTAAATAATGAGAGAGATCAATAGCTAGAGCACATCATAAAACCTTGCATATAACCCTAATATAAACTATAAAAAATCAGCCATAAGATCACCATAATAACTAGTACAAGTGCTCATGTATCACAATAGGAAAATAACTCATGTTAACATATGAAAATTCCAACCAAGTACAAGATTTCCACATACCACTCAACCATAGATTGCGTTGAACCAAATCTCTCTTTCAACCAATCAACCCTACGCCATATTGCAAGAATGAATGTGGGATCATAAGTTTAAACCAAAATAAAACCAATTAGGGCTTTCAGAGGCCAAACTACCTCAACCCTCTCACTATATGGTCCAAAAAATACTAAATAAGTTAGAATGGTCTTTACTCAAACTATCTAGGGCTCCAAGAACTAGCAACTCAACCCATAACCTCCAGGGAACTCAAGTTATTTCACGGCTCCACGAATTTGTCCCAACCCATAGGTTCTAGGGACTACTAACTCAACCCACAACCTTTAGGGAACCCAAGTTGTTCTAGGGCTCCAAAAAAAAATTTCCAACCCACATCCACAAGAAACGTGAGAATCAAACATAAAAATGAAATGGGGAACTGAATACACCATGTCTATATAGGAAATGGCAAGGCAAGGCTAAAACCACTCTCAATCTAAGAAAATATCCATGACAATGATGACACATAACCAAGGAACCACATGCATATACCATGCATCTAAAAACAAACAAGGAGATCACACATGAAACATGTTACCTGCAAAGTAATCCTATTGTAGTTGTTGATTCAACAATCTCTTTGTGCTCCCTTGCTTTCCTATGCTTTCTTTCTCAATCCAAGTAATTAATGGAATACTCCAAGGATTCTCCAAGAAATCTCCAAGTGTGCAAGACTATGAGAGAGTGTATGGAAAGAGAGATCCAAATCTAAATTAACAAAAGTTGTAATGGCCAAAATTTCTGCAAAATTTGTCATGACCAAAAGCTCTCAAAAGCTAGAAATTGATTCTCTCATGCCTTTTTATCATTGATGTCTCATTTTTCTCTATTTTCCTTCATTTTTCCTCTAATTTCCCTTGCATGCAAATTTGTGTCTCTTCATCTTCCTTTTCTCCTATTTTCCTTTAATTTCATGACTAAAAGCCAATTATTTCCTCATTCCTTTGCTAATTTCCATAGTTACAAGTGATGCCCACTAAAGTGTTTTCCCAACATTTAGCTTGGAATATGTGTCCCATGATATTGGTCTTATTTTATTTACATGGAAAATTAACCATGGGTTGTTACATATCACAAGTTCGTCCACCTAGGATTCTCTCCATTGTTGCTAACACATGACTAGAGATGGTTACCAAGCTTTTCTTAGCTGGTGCACATTGTTGGTGCGCCCTCTTGGCCATGGGGGGTCACCAAAAAGAAAAGGGAAAATTGAAAAGACAAGACAAGAACAAAGTACATTCAACCCACACACACTGACACAATTGCAAAACCCCAATATTACTACCCTAATAGTGATGACAACACAGATAACATTGTCATTGACAATGCTATCACCACCAGTGTTGTCAATGTGCACTGATAGTACCATGCACTGACAGTGTCATGCACCAAAAGTGTTGTGCAATGAAAAAACTTATGCCACTATTGTAAACAAAATTCACCACTGCAAAACACAACTGCTAATACTAACAACAACTTATATCATCAACACATTTCCCTTCACAACAAATTAACCAACACATTATAATTCTCCCAACGCCACTCTCTGCAACAGAAAATTCTAAGTGACAACATCCATCTACAACCAACTAAAACCAGCACATAACATTTCCCAAATGGTTATACATGAAAATGTGTTGCTGCAGAATACATAAAGTTGGAATTAACTCATAGCACTATTCTTCTTTAAACCAGGGAACTAGAAATTTGACATAAAATCCCAACTACAACAAATACATTAGCAACAACTTTAACCCATCATACTCCATTTCAAATGGTTGTTGTAAGTAAGAACATGACATAAAAATGCTATAAATATATAAAATAGGAAACAAACTAAACTAATGGATTACACTTCCCATAACAAAGTTGTTGTACATAAAACATAAAAACCGCAACATAAAACTATACAACAAATTGCTCCACCAACTGTTGGAGTGCATGGAAAATTTCTGCAAATAAGACCACATTTGAAAATAACACAAGACTAAACAACAAAATGTTGAAACAAATACAACTATTGAACACTCCCCAAAAGTTGTTACAAACAAAAACATAACACAAGAACCAGGGTTCTTTTCACATTACATAACCAAAATCTACACAAATTGTAGGCCTCTCTACCATGGTAGCAGGGAGGTTTTGTTTCCTTCATACTCTCCCTATGCAGCCACCAAAAACACTATAAAGCACTCTTCATTCCAAAAATAGAAGACAACCTTGAATCCTTATATTCTCCTCCAAAAACCTAACCCTAAAGGGAATATTTTATTACTTTAATAAAAATATCTTCCAACCGTATTTCCCTCCAAAGGAAATGTACCTTCCATGAAATCTTAATTTCATTACATATGCATTTTGGTTTCATCTCATTTACATTTCATATCATTTCACATTTGCATTCTTATTTTGTGTTTCATTTCACATTTACTATTTAGATTTTACAATTGCATTTAAATTAAAGTTCCAAAATTAACCCAAAGTTTTGATTGAGCTCCAGCACTTCTCCTCGAGTGCTTTTCAACAATATGAATTTTATCACAATCGAAATCTCTAATTGGAAGTTATTACCATTTGAAGTTCGGCCCATTAAACCTTATCACGTTAGCAAGGCACTGCCACGTGGCACCCATGTGTGACCCAAGTGGCTCTGCCATGTTACCCGTGGTCTAGCATGGCACCCATTTGGCCACATCAGATCGTCATCATGCCGATGACTTCATCTCACACCAGTGGGATTGACTAGGCATTAACTGCCATGTATTTACACAATTTCTCATTATATCTAGGATAAAGGAAAATTTAGGTGCTCACTAAAAATTGTAAATACATAATACCAAATCCCCGGGATATAATCCCACTTCCATCGATTATCAAGCCTTGTGCATACAAGCCTCCATGTGGGATCAATCCCAGATACATTGCACTTCAATCTGGCCTTGCACAAATATTTACCCTAGCAGGTCCCATCCGAGATGCTTTTCAGTTCAATCTAGCCTTGCACAAATATTCACCTTAGTGAGTTCCATCCTAGATACCATGTATTTTAATTTGGCCTTATGTAAATATTTACACTAGCGAGACCCATCTTGAATACATATGCCAAACCTTCAAATATTTGACCATTTTGTAAATCTGGATATCCATAAATGTCAAACCCTAAAAACACATCCAACCCTAAATAAAAAAGTTGATCTCTACAATACTTGGACTTATAAAATCTAAGAACTTCAAGAGACTCTTCCAAAGTTCTCCTTGAAGCAGTACATTACTTAGAGCACCCATTTTATAGGGATAAAACACTTATCCAACCACAAGACATTTCACTCACTATACTTAGCTATCATGCATTTCATATATTTATCCATTATGTAAATTCATATAGATTAGTTACACATGTGTTCAAAAGGACTTCCTAAGAAAATACTATTAGATCTAGTGATCTATCATGTGTTGCACCAATCATAGCCCTTTCTTAGGAAATATAATCATGGTCTTTAAAAAAATAGACAACCATGTTAATCACAACTTAGACAATTGAAATCACAATCTATATGTAACAACCCTAGTGAAATTCAATGTAAAAATATATAAATACCACGGATGATGGGACACGTATTCCAAGAAGAATGGTGGGAAAGACATCCTAGTGTGGGTGTTCATTTAGTTGTTTATGGAAAAGGAAATTGGCAAAGGAAATAACTAAAGCTTTGGAAAGGAAAAATTGCATTTTTGGCACATTTATTTATGAAAATAACGAAAATTAGGAGAAAAGGAAGGTCAAAGGTCAAAGATTGCATGTGAGGAGGAAAATGAAGGAAAGTGATGAAAATAGAGGCCTCATTAGTAAAAAGGCTTATGAGGATCAACTGGCAAGCTTGGTCAGTGTAACCTTTTTTAGTTGAGTTTTGGAGGTCTCTCATTATTCTCTCTCTCTCTTATACTCTTAGATAATTGAGTTTCTTGGAGTAATTTTTGCATTAGAGAAAGAATGAAAAAAAGGCAAGAGGAAGAAAATATCAAGTAGGGAAGGCAGGATCAAGCAGCTACAATAGGCTTCATTGTAGGTATAAAATTGCATGTGTATTTTCCTTGCTATATTTTGCATGCATGGCATTGCATGTGGTTCTTTTATATCATGGCATGGGTGTTTCCAGGTGTAGTAGTGTTTTTAGCCTAGTCTTTCCATTTATGGATAGCCATGCTATGATGGGGTTCTCATGTTTTTGTTGGGATGGATTATCGGATGGATTCAAATATCAGTGGGATCTCTGAATGATAGAGAACATGGCCAAGTGGTCCCTGAACTAGACTGTGGATCACATTAAAGCCATTGGCCTAGTGACCCCTGATCCAGACTATGGGTTGTGGTAAAGGCAGGATTGTGTTGCCTCGATGGGCCTAGGAATCCTTGCTGGTGAATGGAAGGATATATGGTAAAAGCCAAGAGGTGGTTTTCTCTTTGTTGGACATAGTAATCTCGGGTTTGGGATATGTGGTAAAGCCTGGAGAGTGGGTCTCGGTTTAGGGCCTAGTTATCTCGATTTTGATTGCGGTAAAGCCTGAGAGTCTAGGAGACGGGAAAATTCTTCACGATGTAGGTCGAGAAATCTAGTGGCGTCCATGCTTGTTTGGCCTAGTGATTGGGTGGAGATCACGATAAAGCCTGTTATGATGTGTTCATTGTGTTGGCCTAGTGATCTGGGATGGATTACAATAAACCGTAATTTGTGTTAGTGAGGGTGAGGTGGTTTAGCCTCAGTATGCCCTAGTTGGTTCTTTTGGTTTGAGTCCCACATTCATGCTTGGAATATGGCACAAGGGTGAATGGCTGAAGAGAGATTTGGCTCAACCATTCTATGGTCAGGTAGAACTTGGTAGTCCCATCTTCGATTGGTTCATTGAATTCATTAATGATAAATTCATTCCCTTGATTTCCATATGAAAATGTAATTATGTATATATGGATTTTGATGGATGATATGTTTATGGCATTTATGTTCCTATTATGCTAGTTATATGTATATTTTATGACAACAACTATGTATGTCTCTCAGCATGTTTATACTTGTAAATGAATGGATAATGTATCTATGGCCTAATAGATGATAATGCAGCAAATGACATGAGGAAACAATGTTTCATAGAGATTCTCAAATAAGTATGATATCCATACACTTAATTATGTTGTTTAAACATGTAGGTTACATGTTGATGATGTGCTTAATGAAATCATTCTCATGGCTAGTACGAGTTTGGTTGTGGCCTTGTTCATCTTATTTATTTTACATCATTGTTTCCATGTATTTTTAATGATTTCAATATATCACTCCATTATGGGTAGTGGCATGGGCTCTGGGCCTAAAAACTAGCTTAAATCCTGGGTTCCCTGGCACATAACTGGAAATTTTGGTCTCTTGTCACTGGTGGGCAAGCCTGTGAGAGCGACTTTAGGTTGCTAGTCACTCCCTTGGCCATAGCATGAGAGCGACTATGGCCTAAGAGATCCAGGACAACAATGGGACCCAAGGACACACTGTTTGAGTGGGTGACTTGTCTCCTAAGGGTTTTTTAAATGGTTTTGGATGACTTTGAGAGATTTTCCATCACTTCCACTTCCTTAAGGTCACATAGGAGGTCGAATATGATCATGGTAGCCTCTCATCTCATGTTTACCTTGGTTGACATGGTTACATGGGTGGATGTGGGAGGAGGGTGTTACAGAGTGGTATCAGAGCATGGCTCAACTGTTGGACTATATGGGTGGCATGTGCGGGTCATGCATGCATGTTAGTTGCATGTGTGTCTCTTGCACTTGCATTCCATGTGCTTGTTTCATTGCATATTGTTGATCAGGGTTGTAGTAATATTTTCATGAGGAACTTGATGTTGATTTTGTGGAATGCATCATCGTGAGTACATGAATCGTTACATATTGTTTTATGTCACTTACAAGTTGATTATATGTTGTTTGATTACATCCTTGTATGTTAGGTTGCATTCTTGTATGTTTGATTACATGTATTAGTCTTGTAGGTTGGTTACAATAATTGATCGCTTATTCTTGAATACATGTGTTTATGCATATTCGTAGTTACGGGGTTAACTGCTGCATCTACCTCTACGGTAGCTTCCATTCGGTCAATGAACTTATCCAGGTCTGCATCTTATATAATGACGGAAAGATCTGGATATTGAATAGGGCCTATAATTTCTCCTGGGTGTGGATCTTGTCAGTCTGGGTCTGGATCATGAAGGTCTGATGATGATTATAAGATAGATCTCTATCTGGTTCTCCCTTTCAATTTACTTATTGGGTGGGGGGGCTTATGGTCAAGCGGCCTTACGGCACCTTATGGCATTCATTATATTCCGTATGATACGAGAGCTTCCGGTTCCGGTTCTACTTATGGATGGAATCCGGTTCTCCTGATTGATTGCTTGTATTCCTTTGATTAGGCACTTCTTATGCATGTTGATAGTTGCATTTGGAAATTTGTGCAATGGATTAATGGTTGTTGTCATGCATGAGGTCATGGCTTGTGAAGTTGATATGGTCATGCATTGATGACTAGACTCTAGCTAGAATGATGTGTATCTGGTTTGGTACTCATGTGTTACATGTCTATATGTTGTTATACATGTATGGTCTTGGTTATAGATATCCATGAATAGTAGGTCAAACATGCCTTGTGAATTCATGGTATGCAATTTAGGTCGTCAAGGTGATATTGGTATGTTATGATGCTAATGTGTTGGCTGAGATAGAGCAAGAGATGTGGATCATCAAAGTGAAGTTGGAGCATTGGACCTCGAGGCAAGAGAATGTCATCATATAGGTTTGTATGTTGGGCATGTAGGTATGTAGGTTAAGGATTTTTATGTGCATTAGGTTTATATACATTTTTATGTACATGTCTTTTCATGCTATGGTTATGTACATGATAGATGCTTGTTGATTAGTATAGTCATATGCACATGTGTCGTATAGTCATGAATGATGGTATCATATGGTTGTATACATTGCTATTGTTTTTTTATGTTAGATAACTTGATGATTAGGTTATATGTTGTTTACGATAATGATATATAGCTTATTATTTTTATATGCTATTAACTTGATGATTAGGTTTATTTCATTTAGATCTTGATGTTGTAATTTTGGATTGTTCATATATGTGATGGTTATTTTCATTGCATTGAAGATATTGATGTTATATGTATTGTGTTAACCTGGATCGACCTATGCATATGGTTATGGTTGCGATATTCAGGTATGAGATGAAATATTTGTGATACAGTGGCATACTAATCTAGATTGATCATACATATGTGATTGTTATGCACGAAAGACAAATTATTATGAGCTTATGATGTGAACATGCTAGTTATTTACTGTTATGGATATCATGATTTATGCTTGAGTTGATATGTTGTGAAAATGTATCATGCTAACTTGGATTGATTATTGTGACAAGATCACCTCCCATGAGATACATTAAGGTATGAATTTTCTTATGTTGTATATTTGGTACTTGACTGTTTGATTATGTTGTCTAATTGATATATCTGACATGGTGCATTCATAGCTTGCTTGAATGTTTGATTAATTTCATGGTATGGGTATGAATCTATAGGGTTTCATGAAGAGATGATCATGTTTTAAGATTATTGTACTAATACATATGTGTTGAGACAGTTGATATGTACTTGAATGTATTTGATAGTTGTAGAATTATTTCTAATGACTAAGATTTGACTATGGATTATGACATGATTGTTAGTCTTGGTAAAGGTTGATTTCAAATGGATAGATATGATTGTCTTGATAATTGGAACATGTGGTTGACATGTGTGAGTAGGTGCAGGAAACATGTTGGTATTAGCCTAACAAGGTAATAGTTGATGTGTTTATGTCATTAACAGTTGGGTGATGTGACAGTGCATAGTAACACTCAATTGCAACAAGGAAAAGGTCAAAGAAAGGAATTGGGCAATAATTCCTTTGGCTATATTGGAAACCCTAATTCCAAATGAATGAGTGCCTCACATACATGGAGTCTTCTTAACCATTTATTTTTCCTAACATTATGTGGATATGTGCTAGATTTATGAACATGTACTTGACATGTATATTAGCTAGTGCCTAGTTACAGGTGGATCTATCAAGGGAATTGGAGTCCCTTGAGAGATGGTGTGGATGTGTTCAGTTACAAGAAATGTGTGTGGAACAACATGATAAGGTAACTAGTGTATTGCTATCTTTATTTATGCACTGATAGTTATGTGTTTGTGGAAATGTGATGCAAGGGATTGCATGGAAAGGAAATTTCCATGTAATCTCAAATAAGGCTTAGTTCGAGCTTTGGGAACCATGGGGATTGAGTCATGGTGTCTATTGTTAGTCTTGTGCTTGTGTTATTTTGTGATTGTTGCACTTTATTTTTATTTTGATTGTGCCTGGTGCATATCTATGCCACTTTGTTTTGGTGTCGTATTTCTGTTCGTTTTCATAGTCTTCTTGTTGTGTTTTCATTCTTTCCTTTTATTGTTTTGAGTCTTGGGAATTGGTTGGGAAAGAGGAAAGTTAATGGAGCTCGAGGAGAGTTGTGTGGTACCCAATAGCTAATGTAAGAAAGATGAAGCTCAATTCATTAGTAAGCGCAGTGGAAGGTAAGACTATGACAATAAGTTTGATTGGATGGGTCCATTGTGGTCAATGGACGATGGCAATAAAGTCATGAGAAAGGTAACCAAAAGGTAAAGTAAATGGATCTGAGGCATCAGATGCCTTGGCTATTTTGGGAACAACTATTCTTAATGTTGTGCATGCGTTGCATGAATAAAGGAAGTTGTCTTAAACCTTGACCTTCATATCTGGCAATTATGTTATGATCATGATTATGATGATGTTTATATATGTATACATGTAGGTGTGTATGTATGTTATGTTTGACAATGTCTTCATGGATCATGATTATTAACGCTAACATATATATGTATATATATGTATGTATGCATATCATTGTGTGAGAGGATCATGATTGTTTATACTAATGTTTAAGTATGTGTATGTATGTATCTTGTATCTATGTCACTATTTGATAGATCATCAAAAATCGTTCTTGTGGCGGAATGATTTCTTATGTAGACGAATGGCATGAAGAAGTTCCTAGCTATGAGGAATCAAGTGGGAAGAGTAGTCATGACAAATATATGAGGTCAGCATCATATGAATATGAATTTATATTGTATGCTTGTATTATGGATATGCTTATGTTATGGACAGGTTACACTGAAGGACACATCAATAAAGTGAAAGCAATGTGGTCTGCGACATGCTAGGTTAAGAATAGATAAGACACTGGAAGCAATGTTTCTTGGTAAGGACAGTGTGGTTTTGGATGTGTGGTACTACTATTGTGCATATGGTGTATATGTTGTACACATTGCATCTATGATCTGTGCAAATGTTGTGTTGTGTATATATAGTGTGTGTACATGTTGTTTATGCAATTCTATGTACATGATGGTACATATAGTGTTGTGTGGATATTACATATGGTGTTGTGCACATGATTGGATATGAAATGTTGTGTACATATGATGTTGTGTACAAGTTGGATATGCAATGCTATATACAGGTGGTGTTGCGTGCATGTTGTAAAATCGGTGTTGTGTGCAAGTGGTTCTTTGTACATTTCATGTATGTGGCATTGTGTACATGTGGTGTCGCTTACTTGACGTGCACTTTGTACTGTGTACATGTGGTATTGTGTAAACAATGCACATTGGTGCACTATACATGAGGAATTGTGTGCACGTTATGCAGGTTGTGTCGTGTACATGTCATGTTGTGCACACGCTGTATAGGTGGTGCTTTGTAAATGTGGTAGTGGTATACATGTGGGATTGAGTGCATGTCATACATGTTGTGTTTCAGGCATGCAGTACTATCTATGTGCATTGTGTATTCATGCTATCATGACATATGCATTCATTTTCTTGCACTCTATATACATATTTGTGTTGTGTTGTACATTGGGTGTAGGTGTATGTGTTTATGTCAAGTATAGATGCATGTATTGCATGGTGTTGTATGTAGTGTGTGATTGTATGTGTGTGATGCACTATATGTGTATGTGCACATGGTTTAGGAGAAGGCATTGGGTGTTTCTCTAGTGTGGTAACTGATCTGGTGTGCATACGGAATAAAGACAAAGGCAGAAGTAAGGATCAAGGAAGGAAAAGTATCGATATTGTATTTCAGTTTTATTATACATGTTATTTATGATTATGGTCTATGATGATTACATGTGATCTATGATTTTGGGTTACGATGGTTACATGTGATTTATAATGTTGATCCATGATGGTTGTGTTTGAGCTAACCTAATTTGATATGTTTATACATGATGATTTGGTCAAAGATGCTAGTTTGATGAGGTATGATTTGAAGTTATTTCAATTTATTTTAAATCTAATGGAATTTATGTGCTTGGTATATGAAGCACAAAAATGCTTAGTGTATAAATCTTGAATAATATAACAATTATTCACAAAGATTATCCTGATTATACATTATTTGCGGAATGCATGCATAATACATAACCTCCTCTACCACTGATCATCAATTTGCGGAATTAAAAAAACAATTGCATGCGCACATTGAAACATCAACCACACATATCAACATAGTATGTAATGGGGAAAAAATACAACTGAAAACCCCCAACTATCTGTATATTATAATGATAGAGAACATGTAACAATACATAGTACAATACTCCTCACAAGTACTCAGTACTATCTCCACATGCTACACACAAACTAGCTCAGATCTGAACAAGTCATGGGTTCCAATCTCCTCCAATGTTTTCTTGCCTCTACTGCGCAATCCAAGTTGAGAATAGATCAGATACAAGTTCAAATTCCCTTGGCTTGTACTTCTCATTCCTCATTGGCAATCTCAATCAATGATTGTGTGAATCTCATGCACAGCTATAGTCACAACTGATAGTAGTCTCACCCTTTCACCCACCTCTAAAACTTGTCTCCACTGAACTGTCCATGCACTGAGTTAACTGATGTATTATTTAGTTGATTTATGAGTTAATAATTGGTGAATTAATTAATAATTAATTCACACCACTCATCACTAGTGTATTTGTCAGTTAGACTAAATACAACTAGTTCAACTAAGTCAAACTGAACACAACTCCTCAATCAACTCCACCAAACTCAAACACTTGAGTTTTAACTGAAGTCTGTCATGCAATAGCTCAACTAACCCATAGGAAAAGCATATTTCCTTCTGGCAGTTGCATGTGCCACATCCATAGCTCAAACTAAAGTGCTGCAAGAGGATTAGATAATGTTTATAGTCCAAATACTATTAAGAGCTAATAATATTCGACTGTTCTATTTTTTCACTGGCAGTCTAAAAATAGACTCCACCCATATTTCTAAATTTAGAGGTCCATCTGTTTTTACCAACATGACCAATCATCCATAAATAGCATCCTGCAACTCATAGACCATGACCCATATGTCTAAAAATAGACATAGTCTAAAAATAGACTTTGCGCCAAAAATAGCTTGCGGGCCCACTTAGTCAAGGCGACTTCTTTTTACTAAGCTCCATCATTTTTTTGCATTTTCAACACTTAGTTGGATGGTTGAAATCCACTACAAGAATTAGCAGCAACATTGAAAGAGATTGCAATAGGCAACAGTATGTTGGTAAATCACTTTAGGAGCACGACCATTGTGGGACACTGGTAACCAATAGTGTCCATTGATTTCCATGAGCATGTTATCACCGATATGATGGTTTTGAGGCAAGTATATGCCTTGGATGTTTGATCTTCCGATGTGAGGAAGCCTTGCCAAGGGATGAATCTCCCAGGATAGGGATGTTGGGGAACTTGGAAGGTGAGTGATTGCATGAAAGGGGTGATTATATTGCCCGAGGGACTGTGTAGCAAAGAATGGAAGAGCCGAGGATATATTTGTTTTGGTTATGATCATTACTAGAGGGAATACGATGCACATTGGGAGTGTGCCCTTGAACAATGAGCTGGTAACTGTTCACTAAGAGGACAAGAAGCACAAGATATAGCGTTGGACATTAGATGCAGATTTGACTATGGCAGTGGATTCTGGACTTCCTGGGAAGGAGGTGAATCTTGGTATTACTTTGAGGATGGAGGTGTGAGCCTTTGGATTCCCTTGTTGATTGATACAGGCATCATACCCTTTTATTTTCTAGTTTAGCAAATGTGCAGATGCGTATATGTGATTATTATAAGTACTGTAATGAGTTGTGTTATAAAGCTCCAGTATGTGGTATGCTTGTTATCTGGTCATGTTTTCATGATATTTTTCTTTTGAGTGTGTCATTCATTGTAAATACTCCAATGAGCTATGTTATAAAGCTCCATGGGAAGTATGTTTTGTTTTCAATAGTCCTGTTGTTTATAGGTGTCATTGAACACCGAGGATGGTGTTCCCAAGGGGGGAGAATTCTGTAACCTCCCTCGTGAAAATTCCATGTAAAAATATATAAATACTGCAGATGATGGGACACGTATCCCAAGCTGAATGGTGGGCTAGACATCCTAGTGTGGGTGCTCATTTGATTTTTTATGGGTAAGGAAATTGCAAAGGAAATGGCTAAGGCTTTGGAAAGGAAAACTAGCATTTTTGGCTCATTTATTTATGAAAATAATGAAAATAAGGAGAAAATGAAGGTGAAAGGTCACAGGTTGCATGTGAGGAGGAAAATGAAGGAAAATGAAGAAAATAGATGTTAAAATTGGCAACTAGGGACAAACTCCATGTGGGTCATATTATTTATGGCAACTGATATTTTTATTGGATCCCTCTTCATTGAGAGGTGTAGGATTGATATAATATCATCCGATTCCGATAAGAATTTATGAAGTTATGAATTTATTTATGTTATGGACAAATTGTTAAGTTGGCCAACAACTTATGTAGGCTCAGAAGCCCAGCAGTCATGTCTATTCAACCTCTACGTTTTAGTATAAATAGAAGAGGACTTCAAGTCATTTCTACACACACTTGGATCTCTTCCTCTCTCTACTTGTCTTTGGTTTTTAGTAGGAGGAGAGATCCTAAGAAAAAGCCAAAACTACTGGAAATGCTGTAAAAGCTGGAAAAGCTGGAATAGCTGGAAAAGCCGGAAAAGTTGGAAAAGCCAGAAAAGCCAAAACTCCCACAAAAGCTGGAAAAGCCAGAACTATCAGAAAACTGGACCTACTGGAAAGCCGGAATTGCCGGAAAAGCCAGAAATGTTGGAAAAGCCAGAAATACTGGAAAAGACAGAAAATCTAGAAAAGCCGAAAAAGCTGGAACTACCGGAATTGCCGGAAAAGCCGGAAAAGCTAGAGATATCGGAAAAGCCAAAAAAGCCGCAAAAGCAGGAAAAGCCAAAAGTGCCAAAAAAGTCAGAACTGCAGGAAAATCCGGAACTACCGGGAACTGCCGAAACAGCCGGAGCATCTGTCTCCAAAGGAAGGCAGCATGAAGTATTTGATCATGTGCAGCATAGTAAGCAACATGATGATATGAGCATGGGCAGCATAATCATGAATGAGATCATAAGCATGGGTAGCTTGATGATGAATAAGACCATGGAAGATGCAACATGATGAGCAGCATGAAGATGAGAGCAGCTCAGTCATAAAGGTTCAACACATGCGACAATACAACAAGGTGTCACACAGTAATGTGCAACAAATAGATGAGATGCATCCTTATGATAGGTGAACGAGTCACCTTAGAGAATCAGTTGAAGCAATATGTCTTCAATTGATCTCTTGCTAATATCAAAAGTCAAAGTGTTTGACTTCTATTGTAAATGTACTATTTCTCTCAATTTCTCTGCTAAACTTTGAAGAACATAAAAGAAGAATTGATCAAGGGTTTCCCCACATTGGGGTTTGTCCTTGGCTAGCGCCACATCTTATGTCCTTTTATCTTGGCTTGTCTTCTGCGATTTATATTTATGTTCTATCTGTAGTTTAATTTATGTTGATGTGATTGCTAATGCGGAGAATAAATTGAAATAAATTTCTCTAGCATAGAACATACCTAAAATTAACAATATTGGCCTCATTAATTAAAAGTCTTCTGAGGATCAGTTGGCAACCTTGGTCAATGTAACCTTTTGTTAGTTGATTTTTGGAGCTCTCTCATTATTCTCTCTCTCTCTCTCTTATACTCTTGCACACTTAGAGTTTCTTAGAGAAATTTTGGCATTGGAGCAACAAGGCAAAGGAGGCAAGAGGAAGAAAATATCAAGCAAGGCAGGGTCAAGCAGCTACAGGAGGCTTCCTTTCAGGTATAAACTTTCATGCGTATTTTCCTTGCTAGATTTGGCATGCTTGACATTGCATGTGGTTCATTTCTATCATGGCATGGGTTTTTCGAGGTGTAACAATGTTTTCAACCTAGCCTTGCCATTTCCAAATATCCATGGTGTGATCGGGTTCTCATGTTTTGGCTGAGCTAGATTATTGGATGGATTCAAAGCTGAGTGGGGTGGATCTCCAAATGATAAAGCACATGGCTTAGTGGTCCCTGAACCAGATTGTGGATCATGGTAAAGCCACTAACCTAGTGACCCCTGAGCCAGACTATGGGTTGTGATAAAGCCAAGATTGTTTTGCCTTGATGGGCCTAATAATCCTTGTTGTTGAATGGCAGGATATTTGATAAATCCAAGAGGTGGTTTACTTTCTGTTGGGCCTAGTAATCTTGAGTTTGGGATATGTGGTAAAGCCTGGAGAGTGGGTCTTGGTTTAGGGCCTAGTGATTCAGGTTTGGATTGCGGTAAAGCTTAAGAGACTAGGAGACAATAAAATTCCTAATGGTGTGGGTGGAGAGATATGATTGAATCCATGCTTGTTTGGCCTAGTGATCAAGTGGAGATCATGGTAAATCTTGTTATGATGTGTTTATTATGTTGCCCTAGTGATTTGGGATGGATTACAGTAAATCTTGGTCTATGTTGATGAAAGTGAGGTTGTTTACCCTCTGTATGCCCTAGTTCGGTCTTTTGGTTTGATTCCCACATTCATGCTTGGAATATGGCATGAGGGTGAATGGATGAAGAGAGATTTGGCTCAAGCATTCTATGGTTGGGTGGAACATGGTAGTCCCATCTTCGGTTGGTTAATTGCATTCATTAATGAGAAATTCATTCCCATGATTTCCATGTGCAAATGTATTGATGTATATGTGGCTTTTGATGGATAATATGTTTATGGTATTTATGTTCCTATTATGTTGGTTATATGTATATTTTATGGCAATAACTATGTATGGATCTCAACATGTTTTTACTTGTAAATGAATGGATAGTGTATCTATGGCATAATAGATGATAATGTAGCAAACTACATGAGGGAACAATATTTCATAGTGATTATTAGATAAGTATTAGACCCCTACACTCAATTTTGTTGTTTACACCTATACGTTATATGTCGATGATGTGTTTGATGAAATGCCCTTCATGGCTAGTAGGGGTCTGGTTATGTTCTTGTTCAGTTTATTCCTTTTTCTACATTGTTTCCCTGTAATTTTAATGATTTCAAGCTATCACTCCATTATAGGCATTGGCCTAGGCCCTGGGCCTAAAAAAGTGAATTAAATCCTAGGGTCACTCGCACAAAACTAGAAATTTTGGTCTCTGGTTACTGGGAGGCAAGCCTATGAGAGCGAACTTAGGTTGTTGGTTGCAACTTTTCCTATAGAATGAGAGAGACTATGGACTAAGAGATCCAGAACAACATTGGGACATAGGGATAGGATGTCTGAGCGACTGACTTATCTCTTAAGGGTTATGTTGATGATGTTGGATAATTGTGTGTTATGTTTCGTCGATTCCACTTCCTTAAGGTCACATAAGAGGTTGAATCCGATCATAGTAGCCTCTTGTATCATGTTTACCTTGGTTGACATGGTTACATAGGTTGATGTGGGAGGATGGTGTTATACTATAATAGTTTAGCCTCATCCAATAGTCATAAATGACCATATGAATATCTCTTCACTTTGTGAACATATAAGCAAACACATAGGCCTCCAAGCCCTTCATAACCATGATAAAATACATATAAAGCATCTCATCATAGAAAAATAGGAATATCACATTCCTCCAATGCTAAGACATTCATTGTTATAACATATATCAAATAATATTCATAATTCATAGTGCAACACATTTGTAAGAAAATACACATATCTATATAACTTGATTGACTAGAAAATTAGGGAGGGACTTAAATTCTCCACCCAACTATAGACTATCTACAATGAAATATTTCTTACAGTTGGCCACCCTTGAGCCATATCTGGAGTCTAAGGAGTTAAGTGCTTAAGGGAATTCACAATAATACTAGCTAACTAAATCACACAGGAATCCAAAACATATAGTGTCTCCACCTTATAAGAACTATAGGAATACATAGCACATAATATCTCCACCTACTAAGCACTATAGTAAACTAAACCACACATTGTCTCCACCTGCTAAACGCTACAAGAATTTAGAGAACACAAAGTCTCCATCTACTAAATAATAAAGGGATCTAGATCACATGGTGTCTCCACTTGCTAAATAATACATGAATCTAGAGCACACAATGTCTCCGCCTACTAAAGAATACAGGAATCCAAATAATATGGTGTCTTCGCCAACTAAACAATATAAGAATCCATAGAACATAGTGTCTCCACCTACTAAAGGATACATGAATCCAAAGCTTGCAGTGTCTCCACTTACTAAACGATACAAGAATCTAGAATACATAGTGTCTCCACATGCTAAATGATACAGGAATCTAGAGCACACAATGTCTCCACCTGCTAAATTATACAGGCATCTAAAGCACACAATGTCTCCACCTAATCTTCTCTTCTCTTCACTTCACACCATACTCTTCTACATGCTTCCACATCTATTGATCTTCACGTCGAGATTCTCTCTTCTATGAGCTCTCTCACATTTTTCTGTATGCATGCATGAGCATATTATGTCTCATTCTCTTTCCCAGTCATCGATTTTGTTGTTGAGTGAGTTTCCTGCCTCTTCCATTTTTACCACACCAACATCACTAACATGATAGGGATCATATGATCTCGTCATTCACTTAGATATCTCATACACAAATTCAATTCTTGCACTAGTAGAGCCATAAATTCATTAGGGAGATAATTGGTAAAATAAATGAAGTGGATTGGGTCCACACTCAACACAAGTAACTCCTCCTCGTCAAACCTTTGAATTCATGTCCACTCCTCCAATCTATTCATTATTTACATTTCGACATTATTTATACAAATTAATATATACGTTGACATTTTACAATAGGGCTAATAAGAAGGGCTATCACAATAATAAATCATAGAACCATACTCATGAATTATCAATCCAAGATCCACATCATCAAGGCTTCAAGTTAGCACCAAGGAACTACTACATTCCAAAGATAGATATGAATAAATTTGATGGTAATAAGCCTATAACACGGATATTTCAAATGGAGCAATACTTTGATCTACACCAAGTGGCATCCTTAAAAAAGGTAAATATTGCATCCATGTTTTTAGAACAATAACAACACGTATGGTGTCATGTTATGTTATATCTTGGTCCATTTTTACAAAAGGAGTTGATAAGACATTATGGGCATATTAAAAACAACACATTCTTTAGTCAATTGGAAAATCTTCAAAAAAAGGTCCAATTAGAGAGAACATCCAAAAATTTCAAATGTTGAGTCTCAAAGTCAGGAATATTTCAACGAATAATATGCTGGACCTATTTATGGAAACTTTAAAGGAAATAATACAACATGAGGTGTGCCTCTTTTAACCTAAATATCTAGAGAAATATTTCAATTTGGTAAGGAAAGTTGAGTAAAAATATGACCACAAAAAATTCAGTCACTAATAACTATAGAAAATGTCATGCTCCCTCTCCTAAACCAACAAGGTTTAATCCTTAGCAAATGGATGAAAGAAGAGGAAAGGGACAACGCTCCAATTGTGACATAAAGTACAATGCAAGATCAAGAATAGGAACAATCACAAGATCTAGAGCTATAAGGGACTACTTCCAATAATATCATGCCATGCATTGGCTAGCATCAATACTCCACAAATCCTTAAGATAGAATGATATATCAAAATGAAAAATGTAACAATGTTGATTGATTCAGGAAGTCCCATAACTTCATCAATTAAAAATTATCCAAACTTCTCAATTGTCTCATATATCTAGCATCATATTTTCAAGTACTGGTTGAATATGGAGGCAACATAATTTTTTTAGAGAAGTTCCATAATATTAAGCTTAATATGGTGGAGTGTTTCTTGGATAGTACCATGATTGCAATACAAATGGTGGTGCCAATTTTGTATTAGGGTTCCAATGGTTATAATTATTGGGGATAATGACCCTTAATTTCTAATATATCTTCATAATATTTACTTTAGAAATGAAGGAAATTGACCTTATAGGTATCCAAGAGAAACCCTCTAAAGTGATAAGCTCTAATGGAATGAAACAACTACTCAAAAATGGGCACCAGGGTGTAATGGCACAATTATAGTAATTAAATGTTCAATATCATCTATGTAAATGGATCTCCATAAAGCTATCAACAATAATATGAGGCTATTTGGATTAATGCTTGAGGGTCTCCCACCTAATTGAGATCATGACCATACTATTTATTTGCACCTGGAAGCATGCCAAGGATAAATGAACATGGAAAAATCATTCTAGAAATAGAAACAATCCTTGAAACAAGGATTAAGCTTCCAAGTAACCCAACAATTATGGAGTAAATAATCAAGCATATGAACCTACTAGTGGAGGAGATGACATGGGAAGATGACTTATTTTGACAAAGTCAATAGCAATTAGTCAATTGTTGAGGACAAAATTTGTTTTAAGTGGAGGGGCATGTTAATCCCAACATAATCCCCATTTTAACCATAAAACCACTTCTTAAGCCCTATATATTGAGTTCTTACATTTATATTATTATATTTCTATGTAGGCTAGAACACCTCATGGTCTCATTTTACTATAATTATACTCATGTATCCTATATATATATACTAACAAGACGTGGTTTTAGAATAAAAAATATTGTCTTAGACATTTCATTCATTGTAAAAGGAGGTTTCATCATTAAGGAGGACAATGATTATTTGTTTCTTATCATTTTTAAGGCACACAGATCATAACAAAGAAGGATAAAGAGAATGTTTCAGCTAATGCCTTATCTAGATAGTTTGAAGATGATGACTCACTCCTTTCCTTATCATTACAAAGTCAAATATGGCTTGAAGAATCCCACAAGAGATGGTTAGCAGAAAAAAATTTAAGTTAACTCATCCAAAAACTTCAAATAGATCCCAAACCTCCTAAAATTTATACATGTTAGCAAGATACATTGTGGTATAAGGGATTCATTATTTCGGTAAAATATTAAAATGTAAAATAATTAGCTTTAGAGGAGATACAATCATCACCAACAATACCTCTCTTTAAATTCTATTAAGCATATGAAAGAAGTAAGTGTTCATTCTTTTTGGAAATAACGAACATAGATATCTAGAATTTTGTAGCATCCTATGACGATTTTGAAAGAAACAAGGGGGAGAAAATAAATTTACTAGGGACATTACAACCTCTAGAAATTACAACATAGATTTGGACAAACATTTCAATGGATTTTATTTTGGGACTTCCAAAAGCATGTAATCAAAAAATCGTTATGATCGTGGTATATTTTCTTTCAAAATCTACTCATTTTTGTGTCCTATTTGATCCTTTCACCTGTGCCTTCGTTTCACAGTCCTTCATGGATTCAATATTTAAGCTACACAATGTACAAACTTTTGTCGTTTCATACCAAGGCCCCACATTTTCCAAAAAAGTGTGGGAGGAGATATTTAAACTTCATGGTAGACAACTAAATATGAGCACAAAATATTATCCTCAAGTAGATGGTCAAACATATGTGGTCAATATGTGCATGGAAACCTATTTCATATAATTTCCTTTTAAAAGGTCATACTAGTGGGCATAATGGTTTTTTGCTTTCTAAATGGTGGTTAAATACCATTTATCATGTACCTACCAAAATTACATGATATGTAGTGGTTTATGGCCCAAACCCATCTATCAATGGAATCGTATTTACTGGGTACAACCAAGGTTCATGCATAAGATAAAATTCTTCACACTAGAGAATATATTATATGTATCTTTAAGGACAACATGGTTATGGTGTAAAATTGAATGAAACAACGAGTTGGTCAACTAGATGTTAATGGTTTTACTTGAAGAGGATAAAATGTTCTTTTGAATGTATCCTTATAAATATAAATCACTCAAAGATAAAATTACCTAGAAGTTAGTTCCTAAGTTCTATGGGCCCTATCATATTATACAACACATTAGTCAGGTTTCCCATGAATAGGCTCTTCCAACCAACTCTAAGATTCATCTAATTTTTCATGTGTCTTGCTTGAATAAAGTTGTGGAACCAAAGCACTAATTTCATACCAACCTACTAGAACATGGTGAAGAATATTCCATATGGCTCTAACAAAGTACTAGTTGTGCTAACACAGTATTAAGGAAGTGTTGAACTAGTGGAATGATATGGACCCAAAAGATGCCACATGAGAACCAATAATGGTTCTTCAAGAATTTTCTCACCTTCAACTTTGAGAACAATGATGCCTTTGAAGGGGGAGGGCATGTTAGGGTCGTATCCTAAACCCATTATTTAGATACAATATTAATGTATGTGGTCCATTAAATAGCTAGTTAGTAGTGACTCATTATAGGAATGACCTGCTATGTTAATAAGGCCCAAATTAGTTAGTAGGAACTCATTATAAGTGGGCCCATAAGTATTAAATATTTTTTATAGATAGATATATTTAGTAGAAGATTATGTAATGTGTTGTTAAGAATTGTTATTTTGTTTAGAGCATTAAACTTGGAGGTTTCCCTCTTGAAGAGGAAAGTGCACATAAATCTCTCTTTTGTATTATGTAAGATGTATTTCTTGCGTTTTGTCTCTTCTTTTTCTTGTTTTCATGGGGTTCACGCTATATTTCATATAACTTATTCTACAAATAATTCTCCATGGATATAAAATAAATATAAATGATTAGTACATGTCAAACATACCCACTAAATTAGGAGTACGTACTGTTGAAATATGGTAGCAAGAATATTCCAATTTAATTTGTCCTTGAATTAAATTGTGAATTAAAATCGAATTTAGTCTTAACAACTACTTGGAAATAATTAATAAATTTATTTTAAATTAATTATTTGGATAAATTCAAGTTAGAAGTCTTTCTGAAGTCATGCAAGAGTTATCTCTTAAATTAAGGAGATAAGATTGAGTTATATTTGAGTTGTGATTAGTTAACTCAGTTTACTAAGTTAAGTCCAGTTAAATTAGTTCCAAACTGTTTGAGGAACTAATAGTGAGTCAACAATCAATTGATGCATTAATGCACTCAACTAGTGCTACTCCAATTAACTAAAGGTTCCCTCATCAGAAAATCATGCATGTCTATTATGAGAAAGACCCAATTAAGATTAATGTTCAACAACAGTGTACTATCAATTGCATGTGTTTTCTCATAGAGAAAACTTATGCATGCAATCAAGGATTTATCCTTGAGGATTGCACAGTTGTGGAGGAAGATCATCCACTTGGTAATAGGAACATCATCCACAACCAACAACACAAGGAAATAGGAGCTTGGAGGGCAGAGAGGAAGGCTGGAGAGAAGCTAAGATTTTCTGTGAGCATCTGTGAGGATTTTACTAAGAGTTGGTTAGCTGTGAGAGCTAAGACTTTGTATAATTCCTATGTATTTCCACCATGTATGATAATACAATAGTGTGGGGTATTTATCTGAGGCTTTCCTCAAAGTATTTTCATGTGTATTGTGCCATTGGTTCTTCTTCTTTTGATTATATTGTTCAGCTCGATCTTTAAGCTTCCGCAAAATGATAGTAGAAGTAGGTTATAATACTCTGATTTAATTTATATTGCATTATCGGGTTAACCTACACATATTTTCTACATGGTATCAGAGCTGTGAACAGTATACTAAGGAGAGAATTCGAAGTTTGAAGTTTAGGGTTGCAGGTGCAAATCAAATTCATATCATAATTCAAGGTTTGCCAATGGTGTTCTATGGCTTAAGACTCGAGTATGCCTTAGAAGGTAGCTCGAATTACATATCATGGAAAGATAGAATGGAGGTTGTATTAGAAGACAATGGCTTGAAGGAATTCATTGATCAAGAAATCCCAAAGCCAGCTTCAACTAATACACAAGAGTTGGTTGAGTGGAAGAAGTGTGTGGCGAAGGCGAGACAGATCATCCTTGAGGGAGTTCGAGACCATATTATCTCGAGTCTCCATGGGAAGGATACTCCATTTTCAATGTGGAAGACATTGAAGGACCTCTATCAGAATAGTAGCGACCGGAGGAAATTGACACTCAAGGATAAGCTTTGAAGAATTAAGATGGAGAAGGGTGGTACTATTTCCACGTATATGAACAAACTCACCACCCGCAGAGACGAGCTTAGCAGTGTGGGAATAACTACTGCTGATGATGATATGGCGAGCCTCGCTCTCCTTGACCTTCCAAAGAGTTGGAATAGCTACCAAGACTCTGTGAATGGAAGGGAGAAACTGTCGGATTGGGAATGACTATGGTAGGATCTTATGCAGGAGGAGATCAGGAGGAGCACATGAGATGGTTCTTCATCCAAAAATGATGATGAAGAAAATATGGCCTTAGCAAGTAAGGCACGGAAAGGGAAGGGGAAGGCTTCCCATTTCAAACCAAATTCTTCTCATGGAGGGAAGAAGGGTCACATTTCTAAAGTAAGATGCTTTAATTGTCAAAAAATGGGACATTATGTGACTAATTACCCATCGAATAAGTCCAAGAAGGGATCCTCGGAAGGATCAGAAGGTGAGGCATTAGCCTCTCATTTCTAAATGGACTTTACCTTCATTGCATGCATGGTGTTATTGATGATGGGTTGTGTCTCGTATCTTGACAATGGAGACTCATTCCACA
The DNA here is from genome assembly GCA_000404065.3 of Pinus taeda. Taxonomy (NCBI): domain Eukaryota; kingdom Viridiplantae; phylum Streptophyta; class Pinopsida; order Pinales; family Pinaceae; genus Pinus; species Pinus taeda. The sequence goes on along the minus strand of APFE030553583.1, from coordinate 21,127 downwards.
TGACCGATGATAAAAATTTATTCAGTGCCTTGGAGGAGAAAGAATTCAAGATGCACATAGATATGGGTGACGACGGAAGGTATAGTGTTTCAGGAGTGAGCACGGTTGCTTTTTAGAGGGAGCATGGAGCTCCTCTCACCTTGACAGATGTGATGTATGTGCCTGGATTGAAGAAGAACTTGGTATCAGTCGCAATGTTGGAGGACAAAGGCTACAATGTTGTCTTCAGTAAAGGAAAGGCGTTCCTAAGACACATAGCCACTAGTCAGACGAAGAGGATAGGGATTCAGGTGAAGAATCTCTATAAACTAGAGGTAGATGATTGTGCAGCATTGAGTACGAAAGCACAATTGGTGCAAATCCAAGACATTGGCGAGTTTTGGCACAGGCGGTTGGGCCATTTGCATCATGGGGTTTTGAAGATAATGCAATAGATATCTACAGGACTTCCCAAAGGTAAACTTGAGCAAGTTGACACATGCAAAGGTTGTACCTTGGGAAAGTACACCAATTCTTCCTTTCATGATTGAGGTAGTCGAGCAGAGGCTATATTAGAGTGAGTTCATACTGATTTGTGTGGACCATTCATGACAACATCCACAATGAAGCAAACGTATTATGTGATTTTCATTGATGACGATTCTCATAAATGCTAGATTTATTTCATGCAGAAGAAGGACCAAATCTTCACAAAGTTTTGTGAGTTCAAAGCTTTGCTCGAGAAAGAGCCAGGGAAGAAGATCAAGGCCTTGAGAAGGAACAATGGTGGAGAATATGTCTCTCAAGAGTTTATGGACTTCTGTACAGCAGAAGGAATTAAACGAGTGTTGATGTAACCTCATAACCCATAGCAGAATGGGGTGGCTGAGAGGAAGAACATAACTATTATAGTGGCATCATGGGAATTGCTGCATGACTAAGGCCTACCACTTCACTTATGGGATGAGGTATGCAACACAATGGTCTATTTGTAGAATAGAAGCCCGCATCACATACTTGGGATGAAGACACTAGAGGAAGCTTTTTCCGCTAAGATACTAGATATGGATCACTTCATGATCTTTAGCTCATCCGTATATTTCCATGTGACAAAGGATGCATGAAAGAAGCTTGAGACGACATCAAAGTTGGGGATATTTGTGGGGTACATTGATACACCTCAAAACTATCGGGTGTACTTGCCTACCAATCAGAGGGCAGTGGTTCGCAGAGATCTCAAGTTTGATGAGCAGAAGGCCATGCAAGTTTCCCTTGAGAGGGAGCTCCAACTACAGGTTGTGGAGGAACTATTGGATCCTAAGGAGGAGGAGCCTCAGAGTGATACGGAGTAGCCGCATGCAGAGGTCCTAGGAGTGGAGACATCCACTCAAGCAGAGTCTTCCAGAGATGGATAGAAACGCATAAGAGAAGCTAACAGATTGTTGGAGGATGTGAGAGAGAATGTGGGAGCACCATCTTCTCAGTGTAGACAGAGGAGGTCACCTGAGAGGTACACTGGATACATGGCCCTTGTTGGGGAATGTGTTGAGACCAAGCCATCTTCCTTTGAGGACGCAGTGTAATAGCCGATTTGGGTTGATGTTATGGTGGAGGAGTATGACTCCATAGTTCATAACAGTGTTTGGGACGTGGTTCCAAGAGTGGAGAACAAGTCAGTTGTGAGTTCCCGTTGGCTATACAAGGTAAAGCAAGCTACTGATGGTAGTGTGGAGAAGCATAAGGCAAGATTTGTTGCCCGTGGCTTTTCACATGTTGAGGGGATTTACTATGATGAGACTTTTTCTCCTGTCTTGAGGTACTCATATATGAGATCTATGTTGGCACTATCAGCACAGATGGGTTGGAAGATCCATCATATGGATGTGAAGATTGCATTCCTCAATGGCCAGATTAAGGAAGACGTGTACATAGAGCAGCCAGAAGGTTTTTAGACCTTCAATCATGAGTCACATGTGTGACGACTCAAGAGAGTGTTGTACAAGCTGAAGCAAGCACCTCATCTTTGGTACACCATGATAGACAACTACTTCACCAGGTTGGGCTTCATAAAGAGTGAAGCGGATGGGAACCTGTACCACATCGTGGCGAAAGATAAGTTGTTGATCATCGTACTTTATGTTGATGATCTCATATTGACTAGTGATGATCAATTGATCGTGTCTTGCAAGGAGGACCTTTCAAGAGAGTTCGAGATGAAAGACATGGGTCTCATGCATTACTTCCTTGGCATGGAAGTGTGGTAGAAGTATGGGGAGTTGATTGTGTCTCAAGGCAAGTATGCCAACGAGATACTCAGGAGATTCCACATGGAGAAGTGCAAGCCCATGTAGACTCCTTTAGTAGGTAACTAGAGGAAGGAGGATGCTACTTTAAGAGAAGTGGTAGAGGCTACTGTGTATAGGTAGCGTGTGCGTTCGCTGATGTACTTAGTGAATGCATGACCAAATTTGTGCTATGTGGTGAACCAACTGAGTCAAGCGATGGTTCAACCTACTAAGATGTTTTGGAAGGCGACAAAGCATGTATTGAGATACCTTAGAGGCACATCTTAGTATGGATTGTGGTACAGACAGATAGAGGGAGTGAAGCTACAGGGTATCATTGATGCAGATTCGGCAGGGAGTCCATCAGATCGGAAGAGCACATAAGGAGGGATTTTCGACCTTGGGTCAGCAACAATTTCATGTTACAACAGGAAACAAAGATCAGTTGCACTCAGCTCAGTAGAGGCAGAATACATCGCTGCAAGTCAGGCAGCATGTGAGGCCATCTAGATGCAGAAAATCCTAGTTGGTTTGTTTGATTAGAGGATGGATCCAACTGTGATCTATTGTGATAATAAGAGTTGTATCAAACTATCTGAGAATCCAATATTTCATGATAGGTCCAAGCACATCGACATCTGGTATCATCATCTCAGAGACTGTGTAGTGAGGAGGATCATGTTGCTGCAGTATATTTCGACAGAGGAGCAAGATGCTGACATTTTGACAAAGGCATTGACAAAGTATAAATTCGAGTTCCATAGAGATAGGATCGGGGTGGCATATAATCCCTTTCTTGTTGAGAGGGAGTGTTGAAATATAGCAACAAGAATATTCCAATTTAATTTGTCCTTGAATTAAATTGTGAATTAGAATCGAATTTAGTCTTAACAACTACTTGGAAATAATTAATTAATTTATTTTAAATTAATTAGTTGGAGAAATTCAAGTTAGAAGTCTTTCTGAAGCCATGCAAGAGTTATCCCTTAAATTAAGGAGATAAGATTGAGTTATATTTGAGTTGTAATTAGTTAATTTAGTTTACTGAGTTAAGTCCAGTTAAATTAGTTCCAAACTGTTTGAGGAACTCATAGTGAGTTAACAGTCAATTGATGCATTAATGCACTCAACTAGTGCTACTCCAATTAACTAAGGATTGCCTCATTAGGAACTCATGCATGTCTATTCCGAGAAAGACCCAGTTGAGATTAATGTTCAAGGGTAATGTACTATCGAATACATGTGTTCTCTCATGGAGAAAACTCATGCATGTAGTCAAGGATTTATCCTTGATGATTGCGCAATTTTGGAGGAAGATCATCCACTTGGTAATAGGAACTTGGAGGGAAGAGAGGAAGGTTGGAGAGAATCCAAGATTGCCTATGAGCATATGTGAGGATTGTACTGAGAGCTAGCTAGTTGTGAGAGCTAAGGCTTTGTATAATTCCTATGTATTTCCACCATGTATGATAATACAATAGTGTGGGGTTTTTAGCTGAGGTTTCTCTCAATGTATTTTCATGTGTATTGGGCCATTGATTCTTCTTCTTCTGGTTATATTGTTTAGCTCGATCTTTAAGCTTCTGCAAATTGATAGTAGAGGTAGGCTATAGTATTCTGCTTTGATTGATATTGCATTATCAAGTTAACCTACACATATTTTCTACACCTACTTAGACCAAAAATCTAAGTCAGTCTAACATATTACCATAATATCACTAATGCTTCCACCTAAAGAGTCTTTCCATATAAAATATCACACAAAATTCTTAACTAATAACTTTAATCTCAATTCAAAAAAATGATATAAAAAGAAGTGCTCTACTTAAATATTGAGAAGTGAGAAGTGCAAATCGATTTTTACACCAAAAACACCAATTTTAGCAAATATTTTGTAGTTGAATTGCCACACTGGTAAATTTAAAACATTAAATTCATATAAAGTTTAATATTCTTCCTAAAAGAAACTTCAAAATAAATTATGAAGCTATATAAATTAATAACTGAAAAAACAACATTCTAAAATAGTTTGGACCCGACCACGAACTCAAGAAACACATGTTAGCACCAAACTAGTCAAACACATTAAACTAATTAAAGAAATCTTTATCTAAAAAACATCTTATACTACTTAACCTAGAATATAAGCTCTAATTTTTTTAATCTTAAAATTGAATTAGTGATTTTATTCAATTTTATGTTCAAGTTTTAAAGAATAATATTTAAAATTACATAAAGCACACTGATTTAAGAATTTATAAGCTAAAATCAACATTTAAATTGATCTTTAGTGAGTTTTCATTAGATTACATTTTTACAATCTTAAATTTTACTTTCCTTTTCTCCCTGCATTCCAATATTTGAAATAATATTTCTCAAAATTAATTATGTAGTGTTCATTATTCATCATATTCATAATAATACATTTAGCATTATTCAAATAAATTGTATAGAATAATCGATGTTGACCTTGGTCATAGTCACCTATTTAATATTTTAATGTTTTTAAAACTATTTAAAATTCTTGGATCAGTAACTGGAGAACCCACAGTATAAACATCTTTTTTCCAACGTTTCAAATCCCAACTGGGATCCATCATCAGGACTTTTAAGAATGATGATACAAGATGAGCTGCTAGAGAGAAATAAATACTAATAAGGTAAAAAAAAATTTGGAACAACATAATGTCGGCTTGAAATTTATTAATTAATTTTATTTTATTA